>JBCJKH010064048.1:0-13239 GCA_039877255.1 Loriculus beryllinus
CTTCACTGCATTTGCAGATATGCTTGGATTTGTTAGGTTATCTCCTACTCATAGGATTTTGTTAAACAAGGCTGTGGAAGGGTCATTAAAATGAAAACCAAAGCTCTATCCCAGAGTTTTCCCTTGGTCTTGAAATAGCTTTTTGCTTTTTCTTTTTAATGCTAAATTTTTTACATTGAAACATGATTTTCCTGCTTCTTACACAAAAAGGACATAATGGGGGGACAGAGATAATAGAGGGGCTGTGGAATTCTTTCATTTTATAAAGCAATGGATCAGTGGTCTGTAAGATCCAGCATCTATCCCAAAAGAAGATTAAAATCACTTGGCCAGCCAGGCTGTGCAAGATGGCAACAGTTCTTCTGTGATCCTTGCATGTGATTAGTGTATTCCTAGAACCAGTGGGCCTATTAATCCTTGTGACTTAAGCTAAATAGTCTGACTACAGATGTTACCACTTTCTAGATTCTGCATTATTTGGATCTCATTAATGTGTGACATGGTTTATGAGTTACATGATGTGTGATGTGTGAATGGGTATACAAGGACAGGGGGGTGCCTCCCATTTGCGGGGCTGTGTAAAGTCTGAGTTCGCGTTGTGCAGGTGCAGTGAGGGTGAGTGTAAATCTCCTTAACTCGGGAGAATTAGGAAATTGCTTGCTTTTAGCCTGGCCTTGCCTTAGAGGCAAAATAGGGCGTGTAGTTTAAGCACAGCAGATTTTATATTACTGCTGATGGTACTCCAAGTTACTGAAAGGTGCCATCATTCATACCAGTGTAGCTATTCTGAGAGCACCAGACAGCCCTTTTCTCCTGCAAAAGCCCTTGCCCAAATGTTGGAGTCTGACTTAGGATTCTGCGTACTACAGAGTATCTTCAGGAGCTGTTGCATATCCCCATGGTTCAGGGAATCTGAAGAGCTGGGTTGGTCTGCAATATAGACAGCTACCAGGATGCTCTGGCTCAACAGGGATCAGCACCTTCCGAGAGAGGATTTCTCCCATCCTAAAGTCATACGATCACAGAATCCCAGCCTGGTTTGGGTTGGAAAGGACCTTAAAACTCATCCAGTTCCAACCCCTGCCATGGGCAGGGACCCCTTCCACTGGAGCAGCTTGCTCCAAGCCCCATCCAACTTGGCTCTGAACAATGCCAGGGATGGGGCAGCCACAGCTCCCCTTGGCCTGTCCCTACAGGCTCTTGTCCAAAGCCCCTCTCCAGGATTCCTGGAGCCCCTTTAGGTATTAGAAGGTCTCTCCTGGACTTGCTCCGACAGGTCCACGTTCTTCTTGTGTCAGTGCCCCAGAGCTGGACACAAGACTGGACAGGGGGGTCTCATCAGAGTGGTGTTTAAGTTGGGCCATAGAAAGGGACGATGCAGATGGACCTAAATCAGCAGTGGGAATTGCCCGTTTGACTTAAGGACACCGTAAAAGCTGGACCAAAGACCAAGTCCCTTCATTTGCTGTGCCTTAACTAGTATCTTTCCCAATTCCAGAGGCTTTCACATTGAGTTCTTCAGCAGGGCACGGGAGGTGCAGTAGACAGCAATTTGCAATTTACTTACAAAAAGCCTCTCCCCAGACTAGGCCTTAGGGATGGAAACTCCTCATTGAATTCAGATCAGGATGGATTCAACTGCTTTGGCAGCTGAAAATGCTGGACAAGCTCCAAAAATTACATTTGTTTTGTATTTTCCAAGCGAATTTTTCACATTACATTTCACAATGGCATCTGTCAGTGAGAATCTGAGCTTCTCGAGGAAAACAAAGAAAACAGCATTTCAGAGCTGATTATTATCCCAAATAGGAGCAAAACTCTGAAGGGGCGAAGAACTACCCGTTGGATCGATGTCAAAGTCTGAGCCTTCCTCTCCTTTGGTTTGTTACTATCTTCAATTCAAAGCAATTTAACCACTGAGCACCTTGGTCCTGTCCCAACCCCTCCAAGACCCCAATAGGCTGAAATGCACTCCCAGTTTCATCTTGAGAAGTGATGCTATTGCATCCACAGCATCCTGTGCTTCCCTCTGAGTAGTAGCTCTGGCAGGTCCTACATGACAGCTACCACATCTGCTCCCATTCTCATGCTGACTGCTAGGTTGGTGTGGGACAACCGGTATTGCCTAGTTATGGGTAATTCAGGATGATTCCAGAGTCTTGTGCACCTGGAGGAGCTTTTTCTTCCAGAAGCCACTTGCAGTGATGGATATTGAACCCACCTCACACATCACAGCTCCAAGCCCCAGGCCTGGGCTGTGTTGGTTTAAAAGTTCCATAGGGGATGAACCCAACCATCTGCCCTGATTCCCTGCAGCACAGTTTAGCAGAGCAGGGTTTTCCTCACGAGGCTATTATTCCTCAGGATTTCCTGTTGTGTTCTCCCAGCTTGTTTATGGCAAAATGGACCCTTGAGATACAGTCCTTTTGTCCGGGAAAGCTTTAATGATCTCAGAGTCATTGTGTTGGCATCAGTTGGATTCCAGCTGCTATAAGCTGGCAAGCTGGTGAGAAGAGCTGTGTTTATGGGATCTCTGGCTATTTTGCTAGGGTGAGCAGCGCTGTGCTACCACAGATTTACAGGGCCATTAATTAAAGGCACTCTGAAGAAGTATCATGGATCATCTTGGAGCCACGGGAGAGGTGAGACATGGGAAAATTAACTCTGCCCTGCACTGGGGCTTGTTTCTTTGGAGGTGCCATTGTTTCCAGGCTGGGATCGGGAGCATCTCCCTATGAGACTACTCCTGGCACTGGATTTATGGCAGCGTTTTCACCTCTGAGCTCTGGTGGTTTTGCCTGGCAGATGAGCTCTGAGGGCAGCATCATTTCCCATACCCCAGCTGCTTTAGGGGCTTGGGGCAGCTCTATAACCCAGTTGTCTCAAGCGATGCCTGGAGCTTTAATTGGGGCTGGATGAGAGCATGGGGATGCTGGAAGCGATTGCATGCAGCTGTCTGGTGCCTTGCTCACCACTTAGCTGGGAGCATGTACATGAAAGAGGGTAAACGAAACACATCTGGGCCAATTCTGACCAGTTGGCCCCTGAGAGCCACATGTGCCAAGCTGTGGCTGCTGCCAGGCTCCTCAGAAGGCTTGTCCACACAGGCACGTTTAATGTGAACCAAGCAAAAGCCTGCCTCTCCAGTGGATTTGCTAAACTACATCTAGCTGTAAGAGAAGGGGAAAGTCCATTACCTCTGGGCAGTGGTGATGCCAAGGGTTTGGGTCTGCACTGCTGAGGTCTTTCCCCATCCTCAGCCCGATTCCCACGCTGCAGAAATCACCACAGCTCTATCACAGTCTCTGCTAAGAGCAATAGAGGGTTTGCCATGAGAACTCCCTTCCCCAGTCTAATCCTTGTCACTTTAAGTACAGCAGAGAACCAGATCTGACAGCTGGTTTGGTTTACCCCAGCCCAGAAATCTCCATGGGAAATACTCAGGGGCTTTTAAGCCCGGTTTATGCCCCAAAGTGAAAGCAGCATTAACTCCCTGAGTGCAGAAAACTGCTCTGCTGACATAAATGCTCTTATGTGGGGAACAGGAACACGCTGTGTGACTAGAAACAACTTTATACCTTCCAACCAAATCCACGCTTGCCTTTGTGCTGCTTCAACTAATAAGCAGTTAATATGCAGTCCCATCAGCACAAGGGATAACAAAGCCCTGTTTCCTTAAGATCTGCATTTCATGCTTGGTTGCGAGCTCCGATCCAATCTTTTCCTGCCTTTCGAATGGGTTCTTCTAAATTCTCTCCCCTGGTGTGGAGTCTTTGATGTCTGATAAGGTAGAAGCCCATGCTCCGGCCTGTCATTCAGACAAGGAATGCTGATTGGGAGCATTTATAGAGCTTTTTCTCCTCTACCTGACCACTGTTTTCACAGTATGTCTAAAAACTGACTTTCATGTGGCACTGCTTTCCTCCCCCATCAAATCTGCTTGAAAGTGCCAATAGGCTCAAAAATTATTAAGGTCAGAATCAACATGCAGAAACGCACATGCATTCATTACATGATCAGATGAGCTTAATTTCCTAAGGCAAGCAGGCTAAAAATACCCCACATGCACAGAAGAGGTAATTACACCAGTATAAAAGCTCTGCAGGGTTGCGCTGGTGTCTTTACTCCACTCTCTCCACTGGATGAAGTGGTGTCCTGACACATCCAGCCTGTCCCTCCTCACTCCATGCACCTCCCACGGCCAACAAGCATCACCCAGAGAGGGGGAATGGTGAATTATTAATTGCCATTTGCATAGAGTGCAATCTTACCACACCGTGCCAAGGATGAGCAAGGATGCGCCGAGCCCCTGAGGTGGCCTGGGGAGATGTCCTCTTAGATCATCTCCTCACACCCCCCCCCCCAGAACCAAACGCTTCTGTCAGGCTGGGTTTTGAAAGCAAAGTGCTCTAATGATGATAGACAGTTCCAGATCATCGCCTGCAAAGCTGCATCCCAGAGAGCTGGCACTTCTCAGCAGGACACCACAAGTGATGGGCACAAATAAACCAGCACCAACTTGTGGGCAGCTGGACCGTGGTTGCTCCTTTCATTCCCAAGCCCCCCCTGTCGCTCTTGCACCTCAGTGGGGTCAGAGATCTCTGTCCGAATGAAGACAAATAGCACCAAAGCACTACTAAATTTCATGTGATAGACCTGAACTTATGTAGCTACTTAAAAATATGTATGATGATTAAGGAGGAGAACCCACAAGCATGATCTAAAGTGTCCCCCTTCCCAAAAAGTCATACAGAAGCAAGCAATTATTAGTCCTAAAATGACATTTGACCAAAAAAAAGATGTTTCACTTACAATGATGGAGTGTTGAAGCTTTCCTGTCCCTTTTGCCATGCGATCAGGGGTGAGAACAAGTGGTAACAAGAAGAGTGACACCTTCGTTTCACACAATTGGCTTCCAGACAGAACGGCTTACCTTTGCCCAGCGGCCCTGATGAAGTGTTTGAAGCACACCTCCTGTTTGAATAGTCTTACTTCTTTTGCTGGAGGGCTTTGTGCTCCAGCTGAAGGATCTCTCAGAACACAGTCCTGCTTACCAAGCACAACTGACCCCTTTTTAAGTCCTACAGTGATAATTTCTCCATCAGGAGCCAAATGAAACTCACAATGTGGAGTGCTATCACACAGCCTGGCTGTTTAATGCCTTTTCCTCTTAGGTAGTCCAACAAAGAGTAATTAACCCTTTCTGATGAACCACTTGCCCTTAACATCCATCTCTTGGGTACCAGCATTGAAACACCTCAATTGCTGGCTGGCTGTGTGAGGAAGTTAGCCCATTGCCTGGAGGAAGCAGGTCAGGGAGGTTTTCCTTTTAGCAGGGTACATTCATGATCCAGATAGAGCAAATGATGAATATCAAATTAAAACTCCTATCTATGGACAAGATTCAAATCGGGCAGGTTGATTATAACCTGTCACAGTTACAAGGTGATGGAATTCCATCAACAGGGCACGAAGGGCCCTGAATCTCCCCAAGACAAGTTTTAAAGCCTTTCATCTGACCTGTAAACTTTGCTCATCTGCTGATGAGTTTCTGCTGAGCTCCTGTCAGCTCAAACAGGCTCATTTCCATCCTCAAGCACGGCACCAGCCAGGAATGTTGAGCTGCTGACAAGTGACCTGGTGGGTGAAGGTCAGTGTGACAGATGTGGTGGGTCGGTGCTGGACATGCTGTTTTGGATGCGGTGCATCCGTGTTAGTGATGCTATTTGGAGCTGAGATTTAGCCAACCTCTGCATTTTACTGAGCTGTGCAAGATCAGTGCTTTGGGAGGAACCTGTCCCATGGCTCTGCAAGCTCAGCATGTGGGAAAAGCTTTCTTAAGCCTCACAGAGGGCTATTTAAGGAAGATGAAGCTCAAACTCTCATCTTCTTCTAAAGAATTTCCATTCATCGTGTTGTTTCTGAATCTTTTCCTCTAAGAATGAAGGCGAGAAGGGGTCCTCTGGTTTCATTTTATGCTCGGCAAGGGATTTTTTGCAAGGCAGCTTTTCAGGTAGCTGAATGTGATCATTCAGTTTAATGCAGAAGAGGATCTTTGTGTATATGTGTTCAGTGGGGGCAATATGTTAAGTGAAAAGATAAAAGTTGGGTCCATCTCAAGGAACCCTGGGACCAGCCTCTACACTTCAGATCCTCTTGAGTCAAGGAGATCTTTTCATTCCAAAGTGAATTTAATCCCAGTCATCCTATTGCCACCCCATCTTGCAGTAGTGACCTCAACAAACTGAGACGCACTCAGAGGCCAGGAAGCTTCCTCCTGACAATCACTGGTGATACTACAGCATCAGTCCTTCAATCCTGATCATACACAAGCTTGCTGTGGATGAAGAACGGCTCCTTTAGCACCTTTCCCAGCATCCCTTCCTGTCTCCTTTAAATGTTTGGGAGCAATAATTTATGTGCAGAATGCAAGAAGTAATTAGGCTGTCTCTTGGTTTCTGCAAGGGAGCAAACACCATAGCAGATGACATTCCAACAAAACCGGGTGGGCTCAGATTGAACTCTCGTCTCATTCATCTTTGAGTTTTAACATTGCATTTCCCAAACACATTAGAAACAAGTTTTAATTTTCCACAGCATTGGGCAGTATCTTTTCCTAAAGCCTAAAGAACGTTCATTCGCATCCGCTCCCTCCACTTCATGTGGCTGTCTCCTTGTTTGCACATCAATGTGGAGTTTGCTGCCTGGGCAAGCTCGCCTGAATGATGTCAAAGTTCCTGTATCGATACACAGCGCATGTCTATAGACATGAATTAAACTCCCACCCACACTCAAATACCTGGCCTTCACTAGCCCTGGTTTAAAATAGTGCCCAAAAGCACCTGTAAGAAGAAGGGAACAGCAGAGCATGAGGAAGGACTTCTAGAAATAGGAGTGGATGGGGCAGCCCCTGTGTCCAACCTGGCCTTGAACACTGCCAGGGATGGGGCAGCCACAGCTTCTCTGGGCACCCTGTGCCAGCGCCTCAGCATCCTCATAGTGAAGAACTTCTGCCTTAGAGCTCATCTCAATCTCCCCATTGATGGCCACCTCCTATGGAGACAGCTCTGAGGTGGACTTCTGACACAGCGAGATGAATTTCATGCCCATGCCACTACAGACTACTCCATTTTTCATAACTAACTATTGCCCTCTATATCACTGCACCTCAAAGTGGGGGTCGGAGCTGCAATGAAGCATTCCCCGTCTGTACAAGGAAGATAATAGCACTTACCTATCCCCAGGCTTGCTGTGAGGATGAATACATCAGAGGGAGCTAGATGCTCCGATACTATGGTAATCAGGTGCTATCTCAGCACACCAGAGAGATAAGAGCCTACAAAGTACAGATGGCATTTCAGCTACAAATCCCTGGCCCAGTGGGCAGAGGCAAACTGTAAAATGAGAGCTGCCTGCTAGGTTCATGTAACCCTCCCTTTCTGAGTCACTTTTCAGGCATTTTCTTCTGTTGTTGTATCACTACAGGTAGCAACACCCCACCACAGGAAACGGACAGCAGCTATGACACCAAGAGTGGTCATACCCAAAAGGCTTAGTTGTTCCAACCAGTGTTGACATTTAACAATGTATTGACCCTCTCAATAGCATCCAAATGCTTCTTCCCCTGACTTCAGCAATGCTAAAATCAAAGAGGAGAATGACAGCAGTTTCTTACCTGGAGCTACCAGGGTGCCAAGTCTTTCCCCAATGGATTGCAATCAACTCCACCAGCAGCAGTGTTGCCTGTGCAGGATGAAACATGGTGTCAGCATCTCTTATCCTCATTTCATTCCCATGCCTCCTGTACATGAGTAAATAGTGAAAGGAGGTCTCACTATCAGGTGCCAAATGCCCTGATTCTTCCCTTGTAGAAGTGAAACTAGAACACAGAAAAATTATTAGAGGGTTAGATGGTGCTGCAGATCCGGAAAGAGAAGCCTGGGAGGAGATAGCAGATAGATGAGGTAGCAGATAGATGAGGTAGCAGATAGATGGGGTAGCAGATAGATGAGATAAGCAGCCACGTGCAGAGCTGATGGATGGAGAGGGAGTGTGTTTTTCTTTTACTATCTCGCTCATTTGAATATTGATCTGGAAGCTTTCTTGGATCCGTATCAGTGAGCTCTGATTTATGTTCCCATCTCTGCCTGCCTGTGTTCTTTTCCTAGTGGAAAATCAAAGGGCTTGTACCTACACATACCCATTTTCCACTTGGCTGGCTAGCTGGCAAACACGAGCACCACTGCATGCCAGCTGTGCGCAAATGTCCATGGGCTTTCCCATCTGCAAAGTGTGGGATGATGCTTTCTCCTCACGTGGCACCAAGCAGAAACCGCTTCTGATGCCCCTAAAGGGACGTTTTCTTCACCCGCCGTCCTTTGATCTTTCTCTGGCTTGTGGTTCAGTCCAAGGAATGCTGTTTCACTTCTTTTATGTGCCATATCTTCAGGCCTATTTGAACTGGAGGAACTGGATTTTTTCTTATGATTTCAAAGCCAGGTTTAATGCCTGTAAAAAGCAGCACAGCTGTGGCACTCCAGGAACAAGACATCCTGTCTCAGGGATTGTCAGGGAATAATAAAAGCATACATGCTAGAGACATGTTACAAGTCACCTGCACTGTAAATAAATGTGCCTGCTGCTCTCAGAATTGACTTCTCTTCATTGTACTCAGAATGATTCTCTGAATTGAAATGCTTTCATATCTGAAGGGAGGGGATGGAGAGTACAAGAAAAAATGTTCCCTGAAGATAAAAAGTGTAATAGCCTCTTTTATTCCCCACTTTCCACATCAATAATGAAAAGTTATCCTCCAGGGACAGCAAGCAACACGCTCAACTCTACCTCTTACCAATCAGCAGCACAAAGTATCCCTCGACGTCGAGGCTGTGATACAAAGCACTGGGCAGATCAGAGTTGGGGCAAGGAGGGGAAGCAGGAGCAAGGCAGAGCCTGCTTCCAGCCCAAGGCTATCCGAGCTCCCAGCTGACAAGTGCTACCACTGAGGTCATGCCTTGAAGTCATGTCTATAAAATCAAATGGAGGCAGAGCGGCTCTGTTAAGATAAGACAGAAAAAAAGGTAATAAAAATACAAGGAAAGAAAAGAAAATGGCACAAAAATCCCGGCAGAAGCTGTCAAACAAGGGAACATTTCTTTTTAAGCCTAGATAAATAATATATAAGGAAGGCTCCCTGCTGCTCGCTGGTACTGGACTTGACCAAGAGCTCAAATACCTCAAGGAAATAGGTTTTGTTCACTGGGTTTCTTCATCTGATTCCTCTTTTTTATCCCTCTGTTTGCCCGTTTTACACCTTCTCCCCCCGCTCTCAGTCTGAACTTGTATTAAACCTTTCTGAAAGAAAACCAGCCTTCCTCCAGTGGGACCATTGCTCAAGTTTCCCCTAAACAACTGCTTAGGAGACAGCATCTTCAATTTGCCTTCTAGACTGGGAGCATGAAATGCCAGGGAGCAGGACCAAGAGGTGATAGGCTATGCCAAGGCCATGCTGGGACTCTGTTACCTCTAAGGACCAAGGTCCTTCTCTAGAGGTGAAGATCAATTCATAGGGCCATTAAGTCCACCCTGACAGCAGATGACCCCTGTTGAACGGGGAACATCTTCAAGCCTTATTTCCTCTAGTTATATAATGATTGTTTCCCAACTGATTTCTTTCTCATCTGTGTCAGCATCCAGACCAGGAAACAACAGCAGCACCACTCTTGGCCTCGGTAAAGCTAGACATGCCTCTATTTTTTGCAGGAGGTGGTCTGCTTTCTGTCCTCCAATTGATGTTTTCCAGCCCACTGGGTCTCAGAAGCATGGTGACACACCATTAGCAGCTTTATGCTGCTTGCTAAATGCCAGTAAATTCAGCAGCAAAAGCAGGCAATCATGCTGGGCAGCTTAATCTTTGACTGCTTAAATTAAGATCTTCTACAAGGGCTTTAATTTCAAGGAAAGAGTGATCAGCTTGTCCTGAAAATGAGATTCTTTTAAAGTGTTTCATCTGCATTACCCGCTTTTGACAAGTTTGATGTGATGGAAGTCCTGTTTGAGTACGTACTTAGAGGGTTCGGTGTAAATTCTGGGCAGGCTTCTCAGGGAATGGATCTTCGTTACTGCACAGGCAATTACTGACAGTGACCCATCTCTTCTGCTTTCTGCAAGCAAATAAAACCTAAGCTTGGTTTCATATTCCCATCCCTGGGTTTTTCTCTGCAATTAAGGGCTGGGTTTCTTTATGGCTGTGTCTAATGCCTCGGTGTAAAATAGATCATTCTAAAGCAGAAGTGATGGTTTCACATGTATCCCTCACCAAGCTCGCCAAGAAGCTGTCACACTGGTCAAGCCAATATGGCACTTGCCTGGAACCTGTTCACCATGAAAGCAATTGCATCCTATTTCATCAAGGTAAGAAGGAAAGTTGATACCTTTGTGTTCAATAAGGGAATAGCAAAACTAATAGTAGTTATCTTGGTGAATAACAATAACGGACACCCCACAAACAGCCTATCGGGAAACAGCAGCCAAGTGGAAAATGTAACAAGCATTTTACATATTCCAATTTGTTCTTCAATTTTCCTCTGTTTAATAAAGGACAGGGAGTGCTCTGTGTGTGGAATGGAAAAGAGAAATCAGGCAGCAGCGGTGCCTCTCCCAGTGCGCACCACTAACAGGTCTGTGATGGATGGAGCTCCTCCCGTGTCCCAGCAGGCACGACAGGAGCTGTCACCAATCACAAGTAAAACTGAAGTCATTAATAGTGGGGTCCCACCGTTTTTCACTCTTATGCAGTTGGCTCCCGTTTAAATAATGAGAATCTTAATTTCTTGCTTGGCTTGGGCTGGGCTTGATTGTACGTAAGATAATTCTAGTGCAGAGCTGGAGGACCTCCTTGGGCAAAGCTTAACCACAGGGACACTGAGTGGAGTGACACTGATTCCACACCTCAGGGGGAAAGCTTGGGACTGCTCCTAAGTGATCCCTGTTGCCACTGCCAGGACCCTGCCTGTATCCTGGATCCATCAATTGTCTGTGTCCTTTGGCTTTCTCAGGAGACCTGATTTAAATAAAAGCTGCAGCAACAAGCTCAAAGTGTTGGTATCATTTATTATGCTTAGGTGTGTGTGTGGGGGAAGTAGAGCTTTTTATTGCACTGTAAAAATACAGAGCAGATTTGATGCAATTCTCTGGCACTCCAAAAGCTGCATTAAGACCAGTGTCGTGCAGAAAGCCTGCAAGAAAAGGCATGGCAGATGGAGGGAAAAAGGGAGAAAGGAATGATTCCAGAAGCCCAAGTGCTGTGCCCCTAGCATTCCCATCATGTTGCTGAGCTATTACCATGCTACAACCCACGGTGGGGTTTGCCAATGTGTTTCTGCCTGCGGGGAGCTCAGCCAGGGTGCTGAGTGTCCATCCCTGAGCCCAGTGCAGGATGATGGGACATAAAGAGCTTTCTCCTGTGCAGAAGTGGAGAAGCTGCAATAAGTAGCAGCCTGAAATGAAGAGGATTGCAGGAGAGCAGAGAAAGCAAGAGCATAGCCCTGCCTGCTCCAGCACCAAATCCTTCTCCCCACCCATTGTGTGGAGAACTAGAAGTCTATCACTTCAGCCTAATGGAGCATCATCAACTTACCTCAATGAGGCACTTAATCGAAAGAGCATTTATACCTCTTGGATTGCCAGCTGCACTTTATGACAGCTCTTTGTGCAAGAGATGTCATTGTGCATTTGCTTCTTTGTTAGACTAGATTGGAGTTATCAGCGGATGAGTAAACCCTGCCATTCCCAGGAATATCCTGCATATGTTTGCAGGACAGAAAGGAACAGAACAGGGGAAAAAGAGCTGGTAGAGACAGGCATGGCTTTGGCGATAAGGGCAGATTCAACAAAGGTGTTCTCCAGCAAGACAAGGTGATTTGGGACATATCCTTAACATATCTTTGGTGCAATCCTTGGTGCAGTCCCCATGATGGGCTGCATTCATACCACCGTCTGTGTTTTAGCACAAAAGAATTGATTCAGCAGTTACCATGCAGGACTGAACATGATTCTTAATGCGGCAAAGAGAGGTACCTACAACCTCTGATTTTCCATATGGTTTTCTGTTTTGAGCCCTTATTTCTTGCTTCAGGTCTTACAGCCTCCAAGGGCCTGGTTGTGGCAGTGAGCAAAGGCAGTGGAGGAGACTCCACCTTGGAGCAAAACCTCCATGGAGCATCATTACCCAGCTCTCACAAAAAGCCTTTTTGCTATCAGAAGCTCCTGCTTCTCCCCCCCAGCTCTTTGCAGAGTGGTGGGGGCTCCTTTCCAACAAAACCAGGTTTTCTCTTTTGCTGCAAATCCTCTCCTGCAGGTAACATTTGAAACATCCTCCACCTCTTCAGTATCAGCAATGGGCTCTAAGATACCCTTGGGGCAAGGTCCTAAAACCAGGTGGAAAATGTGGATCCCGTTTCCTTATTATGGTGGAAAAAGAGGGATGGATGAGGGAAGTGTGCCTGGGGAAAAGCTGGTGGCAAGACAGCAGTTTGCACACTAACCCACAGGGGGGTTATTTGCCTCTGTTGAAATCCAGTGTGTAATTAACTGATCTCTGATAACATTTGCCTTGTCAGGATAGAATTCAGATCTTATCTTGACATCAGCGTTTATGGTGTTAATGCTGGGAAAGAAAGGGGGGAAGCTGTAATGGTGGCAACCCTATTTAATTTGAGGATTCTGTTATCTTGTCAGCCGGGCTGAGATTTCACTAATAGATTCTGACTCCGGGAAAATTGTGTGCTCAAATAGATGGGATTTTAACAGACAAGATCCCATTGATACTTATGTGAAAATACAGTTACCGCACTGAACACTTGGAAAGGTGGCTTTGCTTGGCAAAGCTGCTACAGCTGAGGGTGGCCAAATGATCCTACCAAGAGCTGCATCCTGCCAGGGTAGCACAGGACCTGAACATAAGTTATCAAAGAAGAGAGTGATCCAGGGAGTTTTGATGGGTCAAAGGGAGCTTTTGCCCTCAGGAGTCAGTGATCACGGGACTTAAACTGCCACAGACCAGAGAGCAATGAGCTTTAAATGAAGATCACATAAGCAAAGTCTCATCCTGGCCAAGGTCTCACCATATATAAAAAGGATGTGGAGCTGTTGGATGAGTCCAGAGGAGGCCACGGAGATGCTGCGAGGGCTGGAGCAGCTCTGCTCTGGAGCCAGGCTGAGAGAGCTGGGCTGGGGCAG
>JBCJKH010064054.1:0-19304 GCA_039877255.1 Loriculus beryllinus
TCACGGTGGGGGTTTGGGGTTTGTTTTTTGGTTGTGTTTTTTTTTTTTTTGTGTTTTTTTTTTTGTTTTGGTTGTTTTTTGGTTTTTTTTTTTTTTTTAATATGTATGTACAAATGAGTACATACATTTGAAATTCTTATTTTCTTCACTTGCTTTTTCCCTAGACATCAGTTGTGGGCAGGACTGCTGGATTGACTTGAGCTTGTAGTCTACCTCCCGCCCCACACCAGGTCCAAGCACCCTGCCTTGCTCACCTTCACATGGCATGTAAGAGACACTAGGTCTCTAGAGACAGTAGGTCGCATGCTCCTCATCCCCTGGATGGGGCATGCTACCCAAAGCATTCCCAATTAGACCCAAAATTGCACCCAGGAGTTACAAGCAGCCACCTCAGAGCATAGACCAGGGAGTTAGGAGAAACCTCTGGGCGCAGTGGGACTACCTTTTCCCCACACCAGGAAGCTTTCTTCTGCTAGCACACTATTTTCTGTCTCTAAAGCTCTATGATTACCCCATTTAAGACAAAAATTGATAATAAGTTTATCTTATTATAAAATTACTATAGTGAAAGTGGTAAATGGAAAACCACCTCAAAGTTAACAGCTCTTCTGCTGGGAGTTACGTTTTATTTATGCTAGGCTGGAACTGGTTAAAAAAGCTGCTGTTAAAAAACCTACATCTATATACAACTGCATAAGCCAGCTTTACTGAGGCTAACTTTATAAGTCTTTGGCCGATGTTTACTTAGCCACAGTAAGCCTATTGTAAATAATTAAAAGGCTTCTTTGTTTCCTCTTTAGCTTGTCTCAAGGTTGGTTTATTGTTGTTGGGTGGCAAGTTATGAGGATTTTGTAGGCCAACTCATTTATTTTATTTGGCTATTGGGCCTTGTTGCAGTTTGGAAATTTCCTGATTTCAGTTTTATTTTCTAAGCTGCTTTCAGAGGCCTTTGAGCATGAGCAATCTAAAGGGAGAAACTGTGATGGTTAATAAAGGACTGCGGCTGTTAGCACCAGCCTCACACAGCAGCCCTGCTGTCATCCTTGAACTCCTGGCATCTTTCATCACCAGCCTCTCAACCCTTCTTTCTCTTGAGATCGTAAAGCAAAGGTAGCTAAAGAAGTGATGTGGGAGAGCAGGAGATGAAAAGCAGAGACCACCTATCAATAACAAGTTCATGAATCCTTATGGCCCCACAGAAAGACAACTTCATCCTCCATAAAAATACACGGGGAAAAAATGTTAAGAAAACCCATACAAGTGACCCAGGCTCATCGCAGACATCTGCAACAGAAGAAATCATTAACCCCAGGTCTTCTTGGTCACTGAGTAGGCCCTAAGCAGTGAGTCTTTTTCCTCCAAATTGCGCAGAGAGGAAGAGGTGGAGAAAGAGGTTTAGGAAGTAGAAGTATCAGTAAATACATTATCAACATCAGGTAGAAAAAGTTTCTGATGATGGAGACCAGAAGAGGATTTTTAATGCCACCTTTTTCAAGGAAAGTCCACTTGATATACAAAACGGATGCAATACAGCACTAATATTGCTTTTCTTGTTTGCCAGGGTTAAAAGTCCTGTGAGATGTTTAATAATAAGGTACAGAGGATTACCTTCCCGTTTCCCAGTATGTTTGTGCTCCTCAGCTGCACTCTGAATCAATATCACAGGTTCAAAAACAAACTATACACTTCCTCCTACCTTCAAAGCCTGCTTTAGAAAACATGATCATTCAGACCAAAGAACAGATGAGGCAATTCATAGTAAATAAGTCTAAAACCAACTTGATGTTATTCAGTCCATGTCCTTTCAGCTGTGACAGCTGATAGTAATGGTTACTGCAAACTGTGCCATTGCCTCAGTTCTAGATATGTATTTTGCAAGCTGGAATGCTGAACTGACAAACAGGTTTTGCTGCTTGCCATGTGCTTCTGCATTTGCTCATCCATCTGGATTGATATGCCTAGCAAGAGATTAGCTCAACGGGCCCTTGATCCTTTACAAAGGCCTCTAGGCAGTTCCGTCTCACACACGATAAATAATAAATAACATTAATGGAATGCCAGGAATGTCATTAATAATTTTCAGATATGCAATTCATATTTAGAAGCATTTCAGACACTGTAAAATGCTCAAGTACCAATGACATGGATATGTTTGAGTGTGTGACAAAGAAGAAACTGTGGCCACTAAGAATTTATCTCTATTGTCAGAGTTTTTTTGTTGCTATGTCTTTTTCTTCTAACTTGAGTCTAATTAAAACTGATTGAAAACTTGGCAGTTGAACACTGATAAGAACTGAGCTTATAACTTAAAAGCTCATGGCCATGAACAGGACTACCGAGGTTGTTCAAGGCTAATGATAGTAATACAAGTAGTCTGCAAATAAGGAGACTTTAGAACTAATAAATGAGTCGTTGCATACGGTCTGATCATGAAATCAATTCACAGCAAATGGGCCCATGGAAACATGCATAAATACTATCCATATGGAGGATAGTCACTAATGAAAGATCAGGACAGGGAAAATCTTCCCCACAGAGAAAGCTATTAATGTTTCTATGTACCAGTGAAATATAAAATGGCACTGGAAGTTGTGTATATTACGAGGTGAACAATCAAGTTGTGCTTCTTCCTGTACAATTTAGTAATTATTTGTCCCAGACTATTAGAAACTCCTCCTTCACTTACTAAAGTTGGACAATAAGATTTCTCAAATAAAATCCCAACTCTTCACAAACACTGAACCACCTCAGTTGATATAAGAAGATTATTTTTGTTCTGTCATCTTGTTCATGTTATATCAGAAATAGGCCTGGAACTCTGCACATAACAAATATTTTAGCTGCGGACTTATTTAAGTGTCCAAAATCACAACGATTTTCCAGCACTTTGCAGGAACAAACCTGTAAAACTGGCTTTGTCTTTCTTCATTTACAGAGTGCCACTATTTTATGGATTAAACCTAGAGGCAAAACTTTGGCAGCAGCATGAAGACTGGAAAATTCTTGTGCCTGGAAAGAACCTGCTGACAGCTGAGGGGACCTGGGGCAGGACTCCCTCTGAAACAACAGGTATTTAAATGCAGTCTTCCCTGGACTAATATCTACATTCACATTGTAATCAAAGGGGATTATCAATACAATCAATGGTTTTCAATAGGTTTGCTCACCTAATTCCCTTTGACATGGTTGTTGTCAACCCATACTTAATATATTCCTGACATACATACCAGCTTGCCACTCCAGGAATGCATGGATCTTCAGTAGTGTGTGGGTCCTGTGTCACCTCTGCCAGCCTTATAAAGATGTTTTGGTTACTATAAGGCATCTTAGGTGGCACAAGGCACCTAGGTTTAAGTGCAAAGAAATCTAGATGAATTTTCAACTGATGAAAAATAGAGGTCCACTTTAGGGTGAGTGCTGGTGCTGTGTGATGGAATTTCAAAAGAAATCCCCTTCTAGAAGGCCAAATTTCATTTTAATTTGCAATAATTTTAACACCATTAATCCTTGGAACTTTTCCAGAGTACAAGATTTGGGTTGTTAGGTGTTGTTGCTGGCCATTGTATGAAACACCATAGGGTATTCAAAAATTCTGCTTAGAACTTGCTGATAAGACATAGGGCTTTTGGGAGACCTTTACAGTTTCAGAGAGGGTTTGATTCAGTTGTCTAAATACAGATTCCTTTCAACTGTCCTTGAGATGCCTTGGCTTACCACACCTGGTCTCCATCTGCAGCTCCAGGTAGCACAAGTGTCCCAAAGTTCTTGCTATGCTTCTGCCACATGTGTGGATTTCTTGCATACACTAGAACATGACAAATAACATCAGTCACTTATATTTAGTCAACTGAAACAGTGAAGACCACTACAAAGAGACAAAATACAGATGGAGTAATAAGCAAGAAAAAACATAGGGCCTTTTTTTGAGCATTGGATTTGGACCACAGCTGAAATGCCTCACATTAATCCACAACTGTTCAGTACACCTCAGATAATTAGCAGGAGTAATCTGGCTCTTGGTTTTGAGCTTGTTTCAGAAACAGTCATTACAAGATAATGGCTTAAAAGAAGATAGGCCCAATTACATTCACAGTAGCTACATGCTGTTGAAACTGTCAGTCTCAAATTTGTAAGAGGCGTTCCATCTCTCTACACTCCTCTTTTTAGTAAATTCATTTGCAAAATACTATAATTCATATCAGCAAGTATGGCTTTGTAAATTATTTTAACAGCTTTTCAAATTATTTTTAACTGGTGCTTGGAATCCTGCAACTGTACAATGCTTCTCTTAGTAAAACTATGCATAAGTAAGAAATCAGATAACAGGTGCCTAGAGCTCTGTAAACAGTACAGATTCAGTAATCCTCCAAAGAAATTTTCATGCATTTGCATTGCAGAAAAGTGTGAAAATGAATCTTTTCTTTCTCCTATCTTTTTTTTTTTTTTTTCATTATCAACATTTCAGGAGTTTGGGGGTTTTTTTCTCCTTATACTGAGACAATTTTTCAGTGTTAATGTGTCACAGCATAGAAACACAGTATTAGATTAGCAATCATCAATATGGTTCATTGCTTTGTTTCTTTTGTAGGGTACTAGAGAGGCAACAAATGGAAAAGACATAATCAGATTGCACACATAAAATACTACAAAAGTCGACAGTGTTCTTGTTACTTAATACATGCAGCATGACACTAGGATTGTGCTATTTTCTTATGTTTTATAATCTACATCATGCCATGGAATACTTTAAAATATAACAGAAAAACAAACTAATTTTACAATATTTTAAATGCAACTGCATAATGTCACATGTACTTTAGCATGTGTGCAGCAGATGTTTTCTTACATTGAATATATGTTACTTTCAGAGTAGGAGTATAGGTGATGAATGACAGGTTTTGCAGAGTTCAGTGTTTGAAATACAACTAATGCATCAAAATGCTCCTTCTTTACAATAGGTAGATCTGACCTTTAAAACTACAGTGTTGGAGGGTCACTCATCCTGAAGTCCTTGTGAAAAGAAAACCCAGAAATAGTCTGATTGATAGCTGTCATAAGGATCCACTAATATTTTTAGAACATGATATAAAAGACCACAAAGGCTTTTCCACTGTACCTTTGGCCCAATTTCCCTAGAAATTATCTGATGTAAGGTCAGGTAGGACACCAAAGTTAAGGCTTTAGATTGAGATATTTTTTACTTCTAAGGTACGTGAATGGGCTGGTTGTCAAATTTTTAGTATTTGGTCATTGAAAGCTTTCAATGTTATCAAAGCCCAAGACATTTTTCATAAATGCTCCTAATCTAAAATTCAATCCCTTTCTCATTTAAACATAGTCATGTTAACTTCATTTCCAGGGCATCATACTGGCTCCAATGCTCATGTTAATAGTCATCTGCCACAAGCTGCTCAACAACCACTGCAGCACCCACTGTGCTCTGACTTTATACAGCTTCAGAAGCTTTTCCACAGCATACCCATTTTGAGGAGAGGAAAAGGACTCACTCTGACTCACACCAATTTCAGTGGGAATTATGCCACTTAGGTCAAGGGGAATGGTGTCCTTCTCAAAGACACAGTGTCTGCTGTAAGAAAAGCATGGATAATTCTTTGGGAGGGTATGGTTGAATTTTTCAGTTTTACACAAGGAGGTTGGTATGGAAATGTAATTGAAAACATAAATAATAAATGTATTACTGGCACAGGAATTAGATGTAGTTTCTCAAGTAGTTGGCTCACGCCTGTGGGAACAGCAGGGTGGCATATTTTTCATGTGGTTTAAAATCCAAGCTGTTTTAAATATTACTGAGCACTAAACAAAGTAGTAACTGAAGTCCATTAGGCTTCCTAAGAATTTCCTTCTTGGATTGTACCTGGGACTAGCCAACTAAAACCACACTAGTCTACTCATCCTTCTGGAATTGCTTAGTAGATTTCTAGGCTTTCTGAGGTGCTCATTTCTATACTATCTGACAAATAACAAGTTTATTCTTGTAACACAGACCAACCCCTTTAGCAAACACATCACTGAGGTTCAGAGGGGCTTGTTTAAACCCTACAGGAGGTCAATAGCAGGACCTGGAACAGAGGCTAGATCTTCTTAGGCCATAGACTTGTATGTGATCCAGAAAGCAACACCTATTTCATTCCTTGATGACTAATTCATTAGCATAAACTTTTCCCTTGTGGTGGCCAATGAAACCCAAAAGACAGGCTTATATAACTTGTCTCACTGGATTCTACTAACTACCTGGTAAATATCTTCTGTACCAAGGGCCTGAGAAAGTGAACTGAATCCAGCCCCACAGCAGCACCAAAGTGGCTAGCCACCTGTGAGCCTCAGAAGGTTCAAAGGCTCATCATGAAAACCTACCAAAAAAGTCCAGGTATTTGTACAGAGTTTATCCAACGATCTGAACCCTCAAGAATGCAGACACAGGCCTCATGAGAGCAGACATTTTAGTTACTTTTCCATTTGTTTCTGCTTTCTTTTGTGCCATAAGTGCAACAAAAACTGCCTTTGTTTTGGGTTTTGGTTGTGGGTTTTTTTTCACTTAAGAGCCCTAAGTGGAGCCAGAAGCACCACACAGACTTACATTGAAGTGATGTGCAGGGGGAACTTATCAAAACTCATCAAGGTTTGGTCTGAATTTCTAAGCATGTATATATGCTTGTGCACGCACACATATGGGTGTAACTTTTTTCTCAGTCCGTATTTTCTGGCCCATTCAGAGGGGATACTGTTACAGTTGATTGCCTGCAGCCCCCAAAGGTGAGAAAGTAGCCACTTGCCAACCCAACAAGTTGCTATCTGAACATTTTTCATTAAGCACCAAGAATCCCCATTCAAAAATCGCTTTCAATGTTTGGTTGCCTCCGTAAACAAAGGAAATTGCAGCTACCCAAGGTCGATGTAGGAGTGTTCAGTATGTTACCCACTCATTTGCCTGTCTGGGATGGGATGCTGCTGAATGTTTAGGGAGTAATTGCTGATGCAGTTGTTAGAATTGTTATTGCTAAGTCAGATGCTTTAAAACACCACTGAGTTAGCACTATTCATTCACTCTTTATATGTCAGAACAGGGTCCTATGCAAAGGCCTGTAATGACGGATGCAAGTAGGACCATTCCATTACCTTTCTACTATATGATAGCATAAGATTGCAAAATACTATCTACTACACAGAGTAGTAATTTGCCTACCATCGTTGATATGAAATATCATAGGTCTTTTCTTTGCTTGCTCTCTTATATTGCCTGTTTATTCTCCTCTGTCACACCCTCCACAATAAAAACTGTTTTTTTCAAGAAAATTCAGAAAAAATCCCACCTTTGGGTACTGGACACTTGAGAATCCCACTTTGACATTCTTCAAAGTGGGTTCACAGGTGAACATTTGCTATTGCATTTCAACAGTAACTCAGATCCTAACCAGCAATGAAAGAGGAGCCAAAGTGGAGCACTGGCTTTCAGCTTCTGCAATCCACAAGAAAAGAGAGAGAATGACAATTCTTCCTCCTGCTTTGAGCCAATGAAAGCCCTAGAGGTATCAGAGAAGCTATAACATTTGACAGTGTTGCCAATGGATGTGTGATTACTAAACTGGCACCATAAGCTGACACGGTTTTCTTAAAATTTTTCTTGTTTTCAATAAAATATTCAGTCAACATCATGACCTTTTAACCCTTTACACCGTTAAAGGGTGTAGGTTTATGAAAGTGAAAAAATAAACACAAGAAAAATTTCAGAAATGTACATCTCAGCCTGCTGAGTAAACGTGCAGACCAATCTTAGATTTTCAAATAGATCTGGTTTCATTTAAAAATTTTGAACTTAATAGCCTTAACGCATTGTATGAAAATATTTGCTCAGGTTCATTGTTCACAAGCCTTTTCCTTTCACCCTCCCTCCTCCTGCCCTACACTTTCTCTGCTTAACTAAACACGTAGGAAATTAACAAAGTCTGTGACCTAACAAGTGGCAATTCATAAATTCATTAGATTAAAAAAGACTAGTAACATAGCTATTCCTTTAATAGGTTTCCTTCCAATCTCTAATTTACATTTCTGTCTGCCCTGGCAAAGATATTACTTCGTTAAAACTTTTTTTTTTCTTCCCTTAAATTAGAGAAATGTTAATAACTTCTCTTATTTATTGCTTCCATATGCAAGTAGT
Organism: Loriculus beryllinus; assembly: GCA_039877255.1. Classification (NCBI taxonomy): domain Eukaryota; kingdom Metazoa; phylum Chordata; class Aves; order Psittaciformes; family Psittacidae; genus Loriculus; species Loriculus beryllinus. The sequence goes on from JBCJKH010064054.1 coordinate 8,177, forward strand.
TATCTTTCTTGCAAATGGAAATGAGACCCAAAATTGCAACAAATGGGGCCAAGCTGCTGAGTGCATATGTTCCTTTTTGGAGAAAGTACACATGCCTGATCAAATTAACTTTAACCTCTCTGTCCATTGAACAGACATCCTCTAATGTGGGGGCTTTTAAAACTGTTCTCGTTAAATTTATTTTGAATCTCTGAGAACACTCTATCACAGTTTCAGCAAATAACCTATGATAATATTAAACACCTGGTAAGCGTGGTACCCAGGGGACCCTGTGCTGCTGTGTTTGACCTGTGACCTCCGGCAGTGAAGTTCGGCCCTTGTGATCCACTCGGATTCAGACAAGAAAGCTATTCTGAGGGAAAACACCTGCTCATGAGGGCTGACCCCAAGCCAGTGCACGGTTGAAAAAAGTCAGCTGGGTAGAAACAGACCAGAGCCCCATGCAGGTGTTTCCTACGGCACCACATGGCTAAGAAACAAGGGAAAATAAATGATAATGTGGGTAACAGTTAGGAGTTCCTTCAGCTGTTTATTTGGGTTTGTGTAGCTCAAGCTTCTCCCAGCGGACACCAAGGAAATAAGAAAGAACCTACTGGTTCTGCACTTCTGAGTCTCCCAGGATCTAGCGCTGACCAGCACAGATCCCAAGCCTGGTGGTCTCCAATGGGAATTACAGCCATGTCAAAAGACAAACCTGGAGGCCTTACCCCTTCTTTCCTATCCATCGCCTTTGCCGCTTGTTTCCATATTCAAAAAAAAAAAAAAACAAACCAAGAAATCAGTGGATGGCTTCTTCCTCAGGAGAACCTTTATGGCTTACATTCCTTATCTGAGAAATGTGTTGTAATGAGGAGTTAAAAGCAGCAACAACAAAACCTCCTGCTGGAAAAGAGGAAAGGGTAAATCCTTCCCTAGCTAAGTTAAGGTTTTTACAGCATTTTACTTTATGCAATGCAATAATGAAGCCTTTTAAGTAGACTGGGCCCCATTTTCATTCAGTATTTGCTAGTCAAATGTCACATTACTTGTTTTTGTCAACAGGTCTGTGCAGTGACAGGGCAGTGAGAAAAAAATACGTAATCTATCTCTTTATTTATTATCACAAAATAAGATGACAGGGATGGAAACCTAATTCTTTTGAAATTCTTCTGTTAATTTCTTCATACACTTTTCTCCATGGTCACCGTTGGATGCAGGACTCAAATGTCATTCACTCACACACCTGAGGGCTGTCAACACACCTCCAGTCACCTGATGATAGCACCTTCAGCTGGCTTCAATGAAACCTTTTTATTCCCCACAGTCTCAAGCTTTGGAGTGCTCAGATATTAACAGCCAAATCTGGGCCATTTAAAAAGATCTGGGCAGAAGGGGTAGGAGGAAAGGAATGGTTGTTTTTCTGCAAGAAGAATTTATCTTCAAGGAAAGAAGGAAGGAGAATAGAGAAAGAGAGAGAAGAGAAGAAAAAAGGAAGAAAGAAAAACAGAAAGAAGATTAATTGTTGGCAAGCAGAATGGTACTAACAATTTACCTTCATCTTTTGCCCAGCATCTTGGGCCTGATAAAGACCAACATCTGAAAACAATCACTGAGATATATTAGAGGGTTTTTTTCCTAAGCCATATCAAACTACAGTGTAATAATGAGACATTTATGCTGCAGCATTTTAAGGTTTAAGCAATTTGCAATCTACTTCCAAGATGACTGAGATGGGAGCAGGAAGAACACAAGTTCTTTAAGTAACTTCCTCACTGTTCCCTAGTTGTACACTGGGAACACTTGACACCCAATTGCATTCATCCTGCTGCAAGTAAATGCAAGTCATCACTTCGCATAAGGCTGTTGGTATGATTTCTGCCAGGGCTGATAACAATGTCCTACTGTTGATGAGCCTCTGTCAGTTCCACTTAGCAGTGAGAATGTCAAATTGTCAAGTGTTTTTAAGAGTGGAAGGTGAGAGACAAGTAGTACCAATTTCACTTGGAGCCAGAGGATTCAATCCCCCCAGATGTCCTCACCATACAGGGTAACAGAATGCGATGGGAGGCTGTAGCCACTAGAAAAACAGTGAAGACATTTTTTAAGATTACGCTCCTGGGGGTGTAAAAGGACAGTATATTTGCTTATTCTTTAGAGAAACTCCAGGCTGTCTCTAGCAACAGCATAAAAATTAAATTAAATCCAGATATTAGACCTGAAAATTTTGAGTCCCTATGTAAGTCTTCTGTTCTTATGGGACTTCCTCCTACCTGCCTATAGCACTGCTATTGTTTAAGCTTCACTACTGTTTCCAAATTGTGGTACAATCATTATTCCACATGGAAAGAAATCTGAACCTGTAAAGAATCACAACAGGTAATCGAATTGCTTACTCCTTGCTCATGCATTACTGACAGCCCAATCCAGGTCCTAGCAGACAAAATGCATGCAATGCGCCACTGTCTCCACTGAGGCTCCCTAGGCTGAATGAGCATAGGGACACAGGGATGGATTTCTCTCACCTGAATTCCTGTGGTTCCTGCCAACAGAGAAAGCATGGTGCCTCTGAGGTTCTTGATCATTTAAATAGCCAGAAAAGGGCCCTAACCAAAGGGGTTGCCTAGAGGGAATGGTAGGAAGAGGGACTTGGAGTAGAATTTAAGACTGCTGAAAATAACCTGTATACTTTTGCATCTCAGGGTGTTTCTTTCAAGCTGAATCTGGTAGGGAAGCCAGGTCACTACTAGTCACCCTCTTACTGCTCTGCAGGCAAGAGACACGTCAACTTCCAGGACTCCTGACTTAGTGGCTTTCATAGGCACAACGTCAAATATGAAGAAGAAATGCTTTAGAAAAATAACACCATAAAGAAACCTTTCCTCTGTGTTCTATTAATCTTTGCTTATGGTTTAACCTCAAGTAATCATCTTTCAACACTGTCTAATAGCTTATTATTCTGCTTTCTACAATTAGCTACCTCTTCTAAACTATTTCTGCATGAGCAGAAGCCAACTACAGCACACGAGACTACTTAACCTACTACATACAGTCCCATTTATTTTGCATGGGCTAGCTATGTGTTTAGTTTCCTCACTCATCCATGTTGTGCCATAACATTCTCCACATAACAGCTGAGAAGTACTCAGCTTCCAACTGAGTACTAATCCTACCAGCAGGTTTTCTATAAAGTTTTATTTACTGTTGTGCAGTCTGATATAAATATTATTGTCTCACAATATTTAAGTGTTAATGACAATTTTGTTGGAGGGGAAGGAGTGAAAAGAGGTTGTGTTTTCCTCTTTCTGCAACATCTGCTTCAAGTGCTATGCCTAAATTGTTCTATTCAATTTAAAAAGGGTTTTTTTTTTAATTTATTTTAAATTGATTTTTTTTCCTCCTGTTTTGCTCTCATGAGTAAAAAAAGAAAAGGGAAACAGCTGCTTTGTTTTAGGTAAAATCATCTTGCACAACAACAACAGCCACCTGGCAATGAAACTATCCAAATTGTTAACAGTAGGGATAAAAGTCAACAAAGAGTTTTCAAAAATATATCCATTCTCTTGCTCTTGGGCCTATGCTACCCTCTAACTAATGAGGTTAAGATTTTTTTTTCCCTTTCTGAAAAAGTAGGTTATTCCAAAGGTGCTTAATGCAGCTCTGTTCTTGGGAAGAAAAGGATTCCAGAGACAGAACAGCAGAGCAGTGAGTCATTTGGCTTGGTACAGCAAAGCTACACTTACCTTATGAAGATTTTGTCCAAAAGAGTTTTTTAGGGCTTAAAGGGGCAGTGTTTTCATATCCTGCTGCACTGTCTGGATCAGACTTGGAACAGACAAGGCACAATTCTGAATATTGCACTCATGATACTCAAGAAACCATGGATTTCTGCAGGTCTCAAGGGATTCCCATCAGGATTTTTTTCGTTTATCATGTCCTTTGATTCCTCACGCTGATGTTCCAACAACACTGGGGCTTATTCTCTCCCCCATTCATAAGAAATCTGTATTTGTACAAATGAAGAACACATGGGAGCCAATCACAAAAAAGGTGAGACAGTCTTAACTCTACTGGTAATACCTCTTCAGAACCAAACAAAAGAAAAATTCATTGGTAGTCCTTGAAAACAAAAGCAGCACCTCTCCTGTTGTTCTCTAATCAATTCCAGGTATAGATTTACTTAAGAAAGGAAGCACAATTGCTTTTACTTCTGCCTGCCAAAAGCATAATTGTTGCTGTTTAGGAAAGAATGTTCTTTTTCCCAGCTTGAGTGGTAAATTACCCTTTCCTTAGTTTTGTGGAAAAACACATTCTCTCTGGAAAGCAAACCTGATACTATACATACTTTGATTTTTATGCCTTTTCTATTAAACAAGTTTGGCTGAGTAATATGTGATCTGTTTTGGTACTACACATGTGTATAATCAAGTAATAAAAGCCTGCCACAATTCTCCACATAACAACATGCAGTATTTTCAAATATTGCTTTATTCAAACAATTGGTGTTGAATTTACAAAACCTCTTACCTGCCATTCTGGAAAAGTTCACTCAAGAAACTCTGAAAAGGCAGAGAAAGAAGAGAGAAGGTCTAAGAAGGTGCATAAATTATTGCAGCCCTGGGGCAGTGTGTGAGTTTTACAGGGCTATTTATTTTGCTTTTCAATAAAAATGTGTAATAGACCCACTGGACCTATTACTTACCCACTGGACCCATTACCTCTATTGAACAAGGGTAGCATAGTTTAAAGAGAGGGGTGATTGGCAGTCGAGCCTCTCCTAGCCGAGCCAGGGCTGCAGGGGGCTTGCGGACCTCTGCAGCTCCTGCTGAGCCTGTTTTCCACCTTTCCCCCAGTGAGAAAATGCAAAGACAGAGAGGTTGCAGGAAGCCCTGGCGCCACAGTGGCAGCAAAAAAAGTACATTACGGACACAAGAAAAGAAGGTGAGAGCTTTGTGTTGTTCAGTCATCTTTATGGCCTATAGTTGTTTAGCAGGACAGGTTTGGCCAGGCAGAGCGTGCTGTACAGCTGCAGCTGGGACACGGCGTCTTCAAGTAGGAAGGGATTAATGGTAATCTGTGCCCCTTGAAGTTTTACTCCAGTGAGGTGCTGAGCACTAGGATCCCAGCCCAGTTCAGCGCAGAAGTACATGCTTAGGTACTTAAGGTTAGACATATACAAGAGTGCTCTCCAGCTAGACCCTTCCAAGTTTTCAGAGTTGTTATATTCTTGGCACAGCATTCAGTACTTTCAAAGCTTAAACCCACTTCACACAAATATTAAGACTTCATGTAATTGCTAAATAATTAATCACTGTAAACACAAAATTTAGAAAAACATACTTAATACTGGTAATTATAAGTTAAATACTTCATATTAAAGTCTCACATTACTGATGACTGCTTTGTGGTGGTGTGAACTGATGCAAAGAGACACCACCACACTTTGCTTATATTCCCAAGTCTGGTATGTGGCAGGAATGTGAAAGTACCTATCAGTTTCCCTTGGAAGGTCCACAGAATTATAGAATTCTTAGAAGAAACAAAAAGTAAAACAGAAATAAAATGAAGCTTATGACATCATCAGAAAAATTTCTGCAAAATTTATTCCAGTCAAAATAGATCTTGTATTCCATGAAGTCAGAAGGTTCTGGTGGGGTTTTCTGTAAGGAAGTGAGGGGAATTGATTATAATAACGTAATCTTTTAACATAGACTGAATAAATTGAAAGGATTTTTTTTTTATTATTATTTTATTCAGTTTTGGGGTTTTTTTTTCACTTTTAATTTTCAAAATTACCTGTACTTCATCAAGAATGTATTTTACTTATGCACAATACCAAAATCTACCAAAGAAGTCAAATGTCCTGTAGCCATGAAAGACAGTATTGTGCAGTGAAATGCTCCCACTTCTGAAATTCTTTACATGTGCAGACCTCAAAACCTCTTGCAAGAAAGATGATTATCCTTATTTGCCTTTTACAGTTGTGGAAACTGATGAGAAGTGGTTTGCTTGTCTGAGGAGCTGTTGGCAGTCGTAGGAATGCAAGTGTTTTGAGAACTGTGTTCCTTCAGCACATGAACTGCATTTCCATTGCTGTTGCAAACAGCTTCATCAGAAGATTTGCTTCAGTTTGTAGTACTGAAGCCTGCCCCAGATCCCTCTGATTCAGTTGTGCCTAGTTCTAGCCAAGAATTTCTTGGTAATTTTGTATGCAGATATCTCAAGAAGTCTTGATATGCAGAACTGAGACCTACTGGTGCCCTCACAAGTCAGCCACTCCCCCTGCTACCTGTACCTTCCTCAGCTGTTACACACTTTGTGCTACATCAAATTAGACTCTTTTAGCCCCAGACTTGCAGCCTTTCCAATCCCCATTACTTGGGGATACATGGCTTAGGGGCCAATGTACCAACTTCACAGCTAACTTTAGAAGCAATGAAGACCCAGTACTTGTATGAAGTGAGAGAAGCCGAGTACTTTCATTTACATCTATATGGCATCGCCCCCAAAAAGAGTTTTGTTCAATACATCGTTGCTATATCTTTTTTAAAAATAAAATCAATGGTCTTGCGCTGCCAGAAATTGAGTATGAAGTTGTTTGGCTTTCTTCTGTGGCAGTTGAGGCCACAGGAAACAGATACTCTTCAATTCCCATCCAAGCACATGTCCATGTAACATTTTTCCAATGGTTTTAATGCAGCCTCTAATTCTTCTTTTTTAAAACATTTAATAATAATAATAATAGTCCATGATATAGGTCCTTCTAGTGGCTTGCCTATAACATAAAAATATTTGTTGGTATAGAAGCAATTTGGAGGAAAGAACAGTGCTAGTTGTTGCTCTTTGAATGCTTGTGTATATTCATGTTGGAACTGACATTTCTATAATTCTACACAGAAAAAAATTATAGAGATTTTTAGACTGTTCTTGGAAAAATTTTGAACAATGACAACCAGAAATCTGGAATTCACTTAGAAATTGTGTCTTATTTACCCTGTGTTGGGGATTTTTTTTTTATTGCATAAAACAATCGAAGGAAGAAAATTGCTATTTAAGTGATAAGTTGGCTGCCAAGGGTGATTTGTACTTTAATCTTTTAAAATATTTTTGGACTTTTTTTGTCTCTATAAAAAGATTTGATGTAATGTGAGCATGAAGGAGAGGATAAACTAGAATGAAATTCAGCCCCTGGGCTGGAGTATAAAGCTGTAAAACAATCTTTCCTGGCCACTGTCTTGGCCCATATATTGGAAGAAAGCCACTGAACTTTTTATTCCTTCTTAAGGGCAATGAGAATCACTCGCAAGCAGCTGCCAAACCAAAGCAATTTTTTTTTTTTTTTTAAAGTTGGCTTAGCTTGAACTAAATTTTGTTTTGTTTCTTCTTAAAGAAATGAAAAAAAGAAAAAAGTGTTTGGGTCAATCGAGAACAGAACACTTCATTTACAGGCTCTACATATAAAAACAAATGAAGGAAAGTACCAGATCCCAGAAGAACTGAGATGGTTCCCTCCTTTTATCTGAGAGAACAGTAGTTAAACTGCCATATAAGACACAGGAGACCTGCATTCCACACTGCTTGTGAGAATTTATGTGAGAATGTATAGCCAAACTATAGCTATAGCTAATTCTGCCACACGTTAGCCTCATTTTCTCAATTGAAGGATACTGCATAGAACTGCACATGGAGAATATAGGGAAGAATGGACTCAGTCAGTGAATCAGGCCATCACACAACCACATAGATTGGAAAGCACCTCAAGAGCTCTCTGAGCCTACCTTTTTCTCAGCAGAGGTCAAGTTGTGCAAGGTTATGTCCAATTTAATCTCAAGCACTTACAAGGATTGAGATGCCATAGCCTCTCTGGGCAACCTCTTCCAGTGTTTGACCAGCCTCATGGTTGATTGTAACAATTTCTTGTATCAAGAATTTCAAATTTTCATGTGTTTCCAGCAGTGTCTGTTGTCTCTTGTTCTATCCCTGCACAGTTCTGGGAAGAGTTTGTCTTCTTCCTTGTTGGGTAGACAGCAATTAGATCCTTCTTGAAAGCTTCTCTTCTCCAGAATGAACCAACCCAACTGCCCCAACTTCTCCTCATATGGCACATGCTTTAGTCCCTAAGAGCCTGGTAGCCACTCCTGGGATTTCCTATGGTGCCTGGGAAGCTCAAAACTGGGCGCGGTATTTCACGAGTACCAGATAGAGGGGAGGGGTCATTTCCTCTGCCTGTTGTTAGGTAAGAAACAGCTAATGCTGGCCAACGCCACCCAGTTAATTAAGCGCCCTGGCCTTCATTGCTTCAAGAGCACATTTCTGGCTCCAGCTCAACTTATCCACTAGAACCTTCTAGATCCTTTCCTGTAAAGCTGACGTACTTCCTTCCTTCCTCCCAAATGTTCAGGTGTCCAAACGTGCTAGACAAACAGCTACTATATGCACAGTAAATCTATATCCATGTGGTAGTTCACAGTGGACGTCAATCCCCTAGTCTCTTACTATTTTTACTTTTTATGGTGAAAATTTATGAGTACCTAAGTTAGCAATGAGCCTTGCCTCATCATCTTATTCTCCTCTGTATGTTAATTTTAATTCATTCTAGTTAACCAATTAATTAATTTTAATTAACTGGTTAATTTAATCATGGCAATAGATAAGTAAGAACAGTCTGCCAATGAGCAAAAGATAATCTTTGATTGCTGAGTAGCCAGTGGTAGGATGGGAGTGGTAAGAGTAGTGGAATATTTGGGATTAGTTAAGATTAACCAACATTAATACCTCTAAAATTAAAGAGTAGAACATTATAATCTTTAAGAACATACCATGAACTAGTATCACAGAGGGAGCGACAAGCCAAGCAAGTTTTGTGGCACATAGTAATGACATGCATTCAGTGAACATCTCCCAAGGAGTTATGACACCACTACAAATTGCTCCACTATTTCAGTTCAGTTCAGTTATAAATGCAGCCATGCAAAGATGGCTGGAAACCTCTTTCACTTACTCACATATCCATGCATACACATGCATGCACATACATGTACATGACCCCCACACCCCTAACACAGACATCTGATGTGTACTATACATTTCCATAATGTGCTTAAGGATAAGAGGAATTATTTTAAAAGGTTAATTAGTGTCACTGTGTTTTCTACACTGTCCTACAGATTGCAGAGATTCCTTGAAAGCCTGACTTACTCTTTCATACCTTATCTTCTGATAAAACACAGAATTGTGGCTTACAGACTTGCACCACGGTTTTGTCCTTATTTAAAAACACTGTGCAAAGTCTTTGTGTGCTTTTATTGGGGAGATGGAGAAACAAATACTGCATCAGTATCCCTTTGTTATATGATGTATTTCTATGAATTATAGAATCATAGAATGAAGATCGTATTGCTGAAATAGATATTATGAGTGATCATAGCTTATAAATCTTCTCATTAAGCAGAATGTGGCTCACATAAAGAAACACAGAATATCATGTGGGCATTGAAAAATTCATAATTCCTTTTGCACTAAAATCTCTTAAAATCCTGTTACATTTAGAATAAAGGTCAAAGCATTAAAACAATGGAATTATGAAAGACAACACCTTCCTGTTCTTCAAATATGAGGGGGTTTACTGCAGTTGGATTTATGAATAACGTATATATAAGCAGTTTATCATAGAATCGCTGAATGGTTTGGGTTGGAAGGTACCTTAATGATCTTCTGATTCCAACCACCTTTCTCTAGACCAGGTTGCTCCAAGCCCTGTCCAACTTGGCCTTGAACACTGCCAGGGATGAGACAGACACAGCTTCTCTGGGTAACCTGTGCCAGTGTCTCACCATCCTCATAGTAAAGAATTTTTTCCTAATATCTAATCTAAATCTACCCTTTTCCAGCTTAAAGCCATTCCCACTTGTCCTGGCACTACATTCCTTCATGTGTATGCACAGGTGTTATACAGCATATATATGTAAATATATATTTATACATATAATACAATAACATTAAAAGTAGGTTATTCTATTTTAGATAACTGTTGAAATACCTCAAGAAACAGGAACCAAAGCATGTGGGGCAGTTATTCATAAAGTTAAGGGAGTACTAAAAATGTATCTGCCTTGTCTGGAATGTCAGCAGCATCATTAGCCTCAACAGCCCTAAACCTCAAATAGTTTACCACTGCAGAGGCACAGTCTGGGAGGATACTGTCCCAGCAGCTCCCTTTCACAAACTGGTTTGTGCAGACACAGACTTCCCCTGTATTCCTGTGAACAACATGATATACACTGAGTTCGAGATACTCTGCTGGAGTTAGGTTGCAGAGGTAGACCATGCATGAAGCCGTGTGGCAGCAAGCATCTTGGGACCTCATCTTTTGCCTGTGATTTAGGGCTCACCTCTGAGCCACACTGGTTTTCCTAATGAAGTCTCAGTACTGACTGTGCCATCAGCTGTGACTGTCTTTATGCAGAAGGCTGACAGATAGAGTATCTGAGGCTGTAAACTCTGCTGGTCTTAAAGGTTTGTCTCAGTTCACTTCCTTTACATAGACAGAAGACTTGCCAATGGTCCATAGGCTGTAAGCAGCCAGGCAGCATTGTCTCTGGGCATAGAATCATAGAAGAGCTTGGGTTGGAAAGGACCTTCAAAGGTCATCTAATCCAACCCCCGTGCAATGAGCAGGGACGTGTTCAACTAGATCAGGTTGCCCAAATCCACATCTGTTGAGGTTTAAGCCCAGCCAGTAACCCAGAACCACGCAGCAGCTCGCTCACCCTGCCCACTTCTTCCTCTCCCCAGCTCACAGAGGGATGGGGAGGAGAGTCGAAAGAATGTATCTCCCACCAGTTGAGATAAGAACAGTCCAGTAACTAAGGTATAACAGAAACCACTACTGCTACCACTAATAACAATAATAATCATAATAGAAATAACAAAGGAGGAGAATACAACTGCTCACCACCAACCGAGTGATACCCAGCCCGACTGAAAAGTGATCTAGCCCTTCCAGGTAATTCCCCCAGTTTTACATCATGGGCATGACGTGCTGTGGTGTGGAATACCTCTTGGCTAGTTTGGGTCAGGTGTCCTGTCTTTGCTTCCTCCTGGCCTCCCCTCCTCCCTGGCAGAGCATGAGGCTCAGAAAGTCCTTGGTCAG
>JBCJKH010064060.1:0-12461 GCA_039877255.1 Loriculus beryllinus
TAGTGTGAGGTGTCCCTGCCCATGGCAGGGGAGTTGGAACTAGATGATCTTAAGGTCCTTTCCAACCCTAACTATTCGATGATCCTATGTTTCCTGGGAACTCAGAGATTTAGACAGCTGTTTAAGGCAATGAAGGCATTCATTCAAAAGGCATTTACTGTTAATACAGTGAAGAACTGGTATATTAATATATTGGTGGTCAAGCTCAGAAGCCAACAACTCAGCCAAAACCAAATAATGTCATAGCTTCCTTCTTTCTGTTGCTGCAGTGCTGATTTGAGATGTACAGACCGCGAAGCACTGCTCTCTGTTGCCTGCAAAGACTTTTCAGGGCCATCTAAAAGCTAAAAATCTGTGGAACCTCCTGGATTTTGGCTGTATATCATCTTGCCCTGGGCATTATGTTTGTGAGTTACAGGAGTTAGCTGAGGAGTCCTCTTTGGCAGATGACTTCTTAGTTGTCCCTAATGTGCCAATATATCCTATTTCCATTATTTAGCTGCACAAAGTATATAGCTCAGGGGAGACAGTGTATCCCACTGTGAAGCACGTTAAGTTTTAAGTAAGCAGTAATCAAATATTAGTAAACAAAATAATCATAATAAAACACGGTGTATGCTATTCATGGAAGTGACACATTCATTAAGTTCATGCAAGGATAAGATACTTTGTTGTAGTCAGTAGCAAAACTCCCATTGACTTCAGTGGGAACAGAACCAAACTCCTTGCATACACCATCAGAGAGTTACAGCCATTTACTAATAAAGTTCTGGTGCAGCTGGGATGATGACACATTTTTGTTGCATTGCCTGGAATAAAGTAATAATAATCTCAGAAAATTTTAGTTTGGATTCTGAAATCAAATGGTCTTTTTCATTTTGTTTTGTTGTATGTTTGTAGGATGTATTCACTGATAAAGAGGTCAGTTTCCATTCCGTCACACAGCAAAACATACTAAAAGATTGACAGACCCTTGGTGAGTCATGAATTTTCAGTGGAGCTGACTAAAATGTTCCTCATAAAACGGCACAAGCTTCAACAGCACCTGTTAAAACTAGACTTACAGTTACACAAAGAATCCAATGGGATAAATTTAGGAATGTGCCAAAATTCTCATGGCTGGTTTCACTCTGAAGAAATGGCTTAAAATCCTTTTGCAACACAACCTATTTGTTGATATAAGGCCAGTCTTGAAAATGTATTTAGGCATTTAATGGTGCAGATAGATGTTCTGTGAGATTTTGTATAATCAGCTATTCAAACTGGGGATGCTCAAAACCGACTTTAACCACTTTACTTCAAAATTTAGAGGAACAGTGTTCTTGGCTTTCTGAGTATCTCTGGCAACTGTGAAGCCAAACCACCTTTCCAAGCCAAACAGTGTCTTTATGGAAGCTAGTAGCCACCTTAATGCTGGAAACGATTTGCTAACATAAACAGTGACTTGGAGTTATTTCCTATAAATGAAAAAGCATATATGTCAGCTTGATATTCATGATATATCCATGGTACATTATGCATTTACTTATTTGTAAAACTGATTTTCTTCTATTTACAGTTGTTCAGATTATTTCTCAATGAAGATACCTACATCACACAAACTAACAAAAGACAAGAAAAACTGAAGCTATTGCAAAGTTTTCATGTCAAAGGTGCAGTTAATTACTCGAACATGGGAATTCAACTGAAACAGGAAAATGCAGTCTGCATTTGCAGGCATTTTCTTTAATATTGTGGTTATTTAGCATTTCTTGTAAAGAATCAAGCAACAGCCTGCACAGCTTTGTTGGACCTCACAGGATTTTTTGGAACTAGATATTAAATTGTACTATAAAAAAGCAGGTGTTTAATTTGCAAACACTAAACAGATGGTTTATGTGTTTATAAACACAGACCTCCTGCAAAAGGTGCTCAGGAATTGAGGTTTGGTTCATATGCATCTCATAATTTATGCCCTTGTAGCAAGGAAAATATAAACAGGATCTTCTCCCACTATGCTCAACATCACTGCCAGATACAGATGGTTTTGAATGGTGTTTCTGGATAATCTTTAAATTCCATCTGCCTGCAGGAGGACTTCCTGACATGCAGGGTGAATTTTATTAGCACTGAGTTCTTACGAAAGCAACTACCAAAACCATCCCACCCCAAAGCAAAACACACATGCCTGCCTCCCTGTCTATAAGACAGGTGGAATCACATATCTCTGAGACTTCAGCATAATGAAAGTGTTTAAATGCAGCTAAAAAATAAGAAACAACCCTGCAGGTACAGGTAGGATCTGAGCATCATTTTCCCATTTCCTTGAATTAGGAAGCCTTGCTGCAGGCATAATTACAATAATATTTTAATTAACAACAATTAAATAACAACAATGAAATAACAACAATGATGGCAGTAAACAATTAATGTTCATGAGAGCCCTCTGAGGCAAATTGTTGAGTATTTAATGAGGAAACTTACTTAGGGAGAAAAGGCTCTCCCTGCCTTCTTCCCTCTCCTCCCACTTAGCACTATCTTCTACAGTGCATAATGCATGGTGTATAAGTGGGGGTGGCTGTTCTTCTATGCAAACCTACTCTTCATCCTCACTGAGGTTGCATCTAGCCCCTAGTGTTATCTTCAAGATGAAAAATAGTGTATTACTTGCACAATGCTAGAAAGGGAATTAGAACTGACATGAGATCTCAAAAGTCATTCCTGACTTCAGGTCTAAGTCACAGGACCCATATTACAGGCACTGGCACAAAGACCACTGAAATCAATATAAAGCTTCCTCCTGCTTATAATAAACCTTGAATCAGGTCCCAAACTCATTTAGGAATTAGCTTACCTAGTGGCAGAAATATGAATATAGTAAAGCCTTTGACTAACAGGACTTGTTCATTGGACCGCTCAGGAGGCTTGAGTTTCCATCAGACTATATTCCAGCTGGAAAACATTAGTCCTAGAAATTAACTTTAGCAATTGCCCTCTGTAGTAAAAACTAAGCATTGTAAATGGTTAATTTATCCAATATAAATCTATTATGAGAACTGGTACCCATGCTTTCAGATCTGAAGACAGGTATAAATAGCTCCATCCTGTACTTTATTATTTTAATTCACATTTTCTTTGTGTTTTAAAATACTTAGAAGAAATTAGCAGGTACATAGTATACAAAGTTAGTTAGGGATGATATTACTTGCTTGTTAACAAATGACCCTTTCCATCTCCTTTACCTACTTAAAATACTAAAAAGCTTTGAAATCTCATTACACCATGATTTTGTTAATACCATAATGAAAAAAATACTAAATACAGAGCAGAAAAAGGAAGCACCTGCACTAAGTTTACTACCATGACAGTGAACAACAGAATCATTGAAAAATCTATTCTGTCTGCAGGGGCTGTCTGGAGAGCATCTGGTGCCAGCCTTTGCACAGAGCAGGGCCAGCTTCAGAGCCATGTTGGCATGCTCAAGGCCTTGACCAGTTGAGTGGTGAGCATCTCTGAGGATGAAGACTCCACAGTATTTCTCTTCACTTATTTTAGCGATGCATACAGGCTTCCTTGTGAATACAGGAAGTTCACAAGTGAATGCAACTTAAATGAAAATATTTAAAAAATAATTGGAAGCTCAGAAATAAAGTTAACATTGCTAATGCTGCACTGCATTAACACTGATACTGCAGTGATTTCTTACAGCACTGGAAAAGTCTTTAAGTAACACTACCAGTGCTATGACTCAATAACACACAAAACCACCCCATAGCCAGGATTTCATTGTTCATGTGAGTAGAGGTTGTGACAGCTGGAAAATCAACCAGTTGCTTCCCTGCTGCTTTCTCCCCTAGAAAGTGCAATCAATGGCTGTAATTTAGAAAGGGTTAGTGGTTTGTTGGGTCTTTCAAAAGAAGGACCTGTACCAAGTTTTTAAACTCAGACTCTCAAGCTTTTACTATAAATTACCCAATTTGTAAAAAGTCTGAGTACTCATAACCTCAGTAATGTAGGACTCACAGATACTTGGCCCATTGTGCATTGTTTCTAGTTGGATAATTCTGCCTGAATTCATGGTGTTTGCCTCAAAACACTACAGATAGAAATCAGGGATCAAAGCATGGAATTTTTTTCAATCAGGAGAGGGGGAAAAAAAAAAAGTTATTTCTGAAGGTAACAAATCCAACTTGATATGAAAACACATCAAAACGTGGTGGCTCTTCAGAGCAGAGCAATGAAAGAGTAAGTCTTCAGATGCCAGGGCTCAAGCATGCAGACATTTTCTTTATTCAACCAATTCAGAGCTGGCAGCATGCAGTGCTGTGACATTGCAACAGGAGTCCCTAGGCATTATTTATTTTCTATATCATTTCACTGGATCAATACACAGCAATAAATGTATGGCCTACACAGAGATGTAGCAATCCTGTCACATTTGTAATACATATTGTAGCATAAGCTACGTGTCTTTCCAGAAGAGTGAGCTGAAACTCAATCTACGTCTTCTGCTGAAATCACTAACCACAAAAATGAAGACAGGATTGCAGTTTCAGTCTAGATGCTGTACTCTAGCAAATGGCAAAGTATTGATTTCTGGGGAACATTTGTTTCAGATACTTTGGAAAAGTTATAAAAGGAATGAAGCAATAAGGGAAAAGGTTCATTTTCAGTTTGAGCTAGTGCAAATGCACTGGTATAGATAAAATATTAATCTTGAGATATGCAGAACTTGGAAATGCCTGGAGATGCAATGAAAGAAAGTTTGAAAACAAGTCTAAGTTACAGCTAACTAATGAAAATAGAACCAAAAGGTGATCACTGTTACTGTTCGCACATAAAAATATAGTTCCCGTCTTCACTTTTCCTTTTATTTGCTTACATAGGGAAACTCAAGTGAAAATGCTTATCCACAGGAATTGTAGACCACAGAAGAGTCACAGTCAGAAAAATATTTTCCTTGAAAGCTCTTTGATGACCATTTGGAAACATATTGCTGTTTGCAGGGTGGAAAAGGGAGAAAGACGCATAGGTTTGTGGGTATAAAGAAATATTGTAAGGATTTTAAGAAGAGGACGGTCCTCCTCCTCCACCGGTATTATTACGTTTTTTAAAAGTATCTCCAGGTTTCTCTTTTCAGCAGTGTCCTGCAGGAAACTATAGGAAGTTGATGACTAAGATATCTAAAATAAAATACCTTTGAACCTCATGCTCTGAAACCCCAAGCATTCTTATTAATTAGCTCCTGTCTCCTTATAAGAAAATCATATGCTCGAGGTCTCCTCCTGGTTGTATAAACTCTATCTGAGGGCGAGGACATAGGGCATGCAAAGCTTTCAAGCAACTAAGTTAGAACAAAAACATCTACAGAATGCACAGCCTTGTGGCTTTTTGACTCTATAAATGAAGTGCAAGACTTTCAAATGTCAGAATTCAAACATAAACCAAAAAGTGTAAATTTGCATTATTAATCCTGCACTGGTATCATCTATTTACTGTGAATCAGAACTTTATATCTGTTATCTGCAGTATAGCAATACTACTGAAATCCAGGAATGCTGCTGTTGTTCTTGAACACTTGTTTTCATGTTCATGAATTTCAAAGAGCAGTCACCTGAACATGGATGTGTGTGCTAAAATAGGAGTGTGGTGCCTGCAACATTTTTGTGTAACCTCTGCTGCAGTAATGGATGGAACAACCTTTTTTTTTTAAAAAAAAAAAAAAAATCAATAATCTAAGTATCTGGAGAGCAACAATTATAAAAGATTAGCACATTTCCAGGTTGGTATTCACTTAACTTGAGGTTAGCTCAAGAAAGAAGGGAATGAATACAGACGGTGGCTCCTCTCATTTTCTGCAAGTGGCTCCAGCTTCAGTATTCCCCTGGAGACACCACTCTTGCTCAGGTGCTTCCAGAGCCAGCCTAAGCTTCGACCAACATGGGGCAACTGTGAGGGGGCTAATGCTGTTAGGAATTATCCTGTTTGAAAGCAGGTCACCCAGCTGAGGATGAACTGAGAAGGAAGGGGAGTTGGTACTGTGTTGTGTTTGTCTGGCAAGCCCAGGTCTGTAGCTTTGGCCAGCAGTAAATGTGACAGCTTGCTGTTTACACCCACCCCTCCAGCTCTTCTTAATGATACCTGTCCAGACACTCTTGTGGGCAGAAAAGAAGGCAGTTATTTTACTGAAGGAGGGAGGGCCAAGCCGCTTGCTTCTACACGGCACCAGTGCATGCCCTGTGCCTCATGACAGCGCTGCGTGGCCACCGCTATTGCTCCCCGGACACCTCCTGCCCAGGGAACACCTGATCCGCAGTTTTCACTTTTCTGACCTGACACAAGCACTCCAGTGTGCAGCCCTGACAGGGAAAGCTGCTGTCGTGAGGCTACACGCTAGCTCATCAGCGTTTACCTCTTCGATCACTAGGAGAGCTGGGGATAGCGTTTCAAACCTTGCCAGTGTAATGGCCATGTAAAGCAGCCATTTTCACTGTAACTTGTTTCTAAAGCTGTTGGCAGAAGTAATTCCTGGGAATAAAAAGTTGCAGGTCTTTTAGTTTTCTTTCTGGATGGAGGGAACTTGAAGGAGATAAATCTTGGAGAACATGGCTTTGAACCGCATGTCCTATCTTGCTTTCTGGATTTTGTTCAATGCCTGCGCTCCCTGCTCACCTGAAACTCTGAACTGCAACATGTTATAATCTCATTAACAGGAAGAATGGCCCCTGCTATTCCAGTTTTACACCTGCACACCTCATTTGATATGGCAGTAACAGGGTGATTAGTCTAAGCAGAGTGTATTTTAAAGTGCCTGATATGTTCCCTAATGATAGGCCGGGCATCTACTTTTTATCACTTATCTATCTGCAGCTCATATAAATTCTCATGCACAATGAGAATTTACTAGGAAAGATATTGTTATCTCCTTTAATGCTCTTGTAAATACCTGGAGTATTGTGTGCAGTTCTGGTGTCTTCAACATAAAAAGGACATGGAACTGTTGGAACAAGTTCAGAGGAGGGCCACGAGGATGATCAGGAGACTGGAGCACCTCCTGTATGAATATAGGCTGAGAAAGTTGTGGCTGTTCAGCCTGGAGAAGAGAAGGCTGCGTGGAGACCTCCTAACAGCATTCCAGTATCTGAAGGGGGCCTATAGGGATGCTGGCAAGAGACTTCCTTAGCGACTGTAGTGACAGGACAAGGGGTAACGGGTTCAAACTTAAATAGGGGAGGTTTAGATTGGATATAAGGAGGAAGTTCTTTACTGTTAGGGTGGTGAGGCACTGGAATGGTTTGCTAAGGGAAGTTGTGAATGCTCCATCCCTGGCAGTGTTTAAGGCCAGGTTGGAAGGAGTTTTGGATGACATGGTTTTAGTGTGAGGTGTCCCTGCCCACAGCAAGGGAGTTGGAAATACTTGACCTTAAGGTCCTTTCTAACTCTAACTGTGCTATGATTCTATGATTTCTGCACTGAATATGTGAGAGCAGCCCTTTGATATCCATTCTCTTCTTGAGTTTTTCACCATCCATAACAAGTATGCAGCCAACCAACACAAATATTATGTTTCCAATATAAAGAACTCAGAGTAACCCAGAGTAAATTTATTTGTTATTAGATTTTGTTAACAACAATAACATCCAAATGTGGGAGACATGAAAAAAATACATTTTCTTGAAATACATTTCAACCATACTTAAAATTTTGGTTGCTTGAGTAGAATTTAATTTTTTGGGGGGTTGTTTAATTTTTGAAAGATAAAAAACTGTCTAATCTGAATTACGTGCTTAAGCACTTTGCTTAATAAAAGGCTAAGCATGTATTTGAGTGTTTTTCTGAAACTTAGTCTCCAATTTTTACATAAGATCTATATGTTATCTCATTCTTTCTATAAGCTTGATGTTGTTCTTTTTTCCTTTTTATTTTTTAATTTCAGGTATCTAAAATCCAATTTCAATCTGCATCCTTCTTACCAGGGAATTAAAATATTTCTGTTTCTTGGAAAGTGAGTTTGTTGCAGCCTCTGCCATAAAGCAAATGACAAGCTTGACTCTAAGCTACAGAGCAGCTAATTCAGTTCAATACTAAAAATTAGCCAGAGATCTCTTGGCCAGTGCAGTCAAATAAAAGCTGTTCTCAAAGAAAACCCAGCCCTCCTAATTTCAGGACTTTGATAGGGTCTTTGCTCTCAAAGGCTCAAATAAATAAATAAATGAGGCCATGGAATTCATTTGAAATATTAATTAAAATGCAAATTAAATTCAGATTGCACAGGCTTTAAAAACTGCTCTCTGAAGTTTCCATGAATATAAAGCATGTGACAAGCTACTGTTTTAAATGATCTGCATAAACACACATTGTTAAAAAAATGCTTGACTTGAAAATAACCTCACCAACACCATGAACTGCAAATAATGAGAAACAGTGACAGCTTTCATTACTGACAACGCTGCTTGTCAGTCTCCGCACCACTGCAGAGGTAAGGCAATTTGACACGTGCTGGCCCACCAGCACCCCTGCCCATCTGTGCAGGTGGCTGTATGCCAGCTCATAGGGTGGCACAGCAGCTCTTGTGGGATGCAGCATGCCAAGGTGTAACTGCTCTGCAAGAGCTGGCAGTGTGTAACCATCACCAGCCAGGAGGCAGGACAATCCACCTCCCTGGCACCACCACAGCAGCATTTGCAACAAGGCCAGCCACAGTCCGGCATTACAGATTTCTTCCGTTCTGGAGTAACTGAATGCAGAAAATACCTAATTACTCTCTTTGTCAGTGCAAAGGTGCTCTGTGTGACATACCCTCCTTCTGAGTTAGTCAGCCTTGCAAAAGATGCATCCTGTTATTAACAAGTGCTTCTTTTTCTGCCAAGTTTCACTTTGCACCATCACTCAGTGCTGCAGATGAACTGCTATAAGAGAAGACAAATTAAATAAGGGCATCACCTTGATCAGAGACTAACCCAGGCATCTGGAAATCCTCTCTCCTAACATTATCTTAATGTAAAATGATTGTCAGCAGATTACAATCTCAGTTTAATTTGCTGTTAAATTCTCCCCACTCCCAAAAGTAGACCTTGTGTCTGACCAATAGGCTTTTCATAGTTTGATTGGGCAACTACTTCTGACCCTCTGCCAAGCAATATAACCACGTTAACTGGCCTCAGAAATGGGCTGTGGAATGGCTGGGACTCTGCTGAAATGGGCTACAGCCAAGTCATACCATCAAGTAACACAATCTCCAAGCACTTTATGATGAAGATAAATTACATTCAAGATACATTATAAAGGAGTCTAAGTACCTCACAACAATCTTGGGAACACCAGACTGTACAGAAGGAAGCTTGCACAGCAAAAGCATCATTAAAGACTCCATAGGGGAAAGGAAAATAATGCCTTCAGAACTTCAGTGAAGCCATAATAGATAAGGCATAGGGTCATATGCTGAATGACAAAACCAATAAGAAATATCAAACATCTGTACGTCCTCCATCCTCATCCATCCTGCTTGCAATCAGGCAGTGCTCAGAGAAATACAAGAGCGTGACTATGGATGGGAAGAGCCTACCAAAAGTGCGACAGCACAGGGAGCTGAGTTAAGACTACAGGCTGCCCTGCTCTAGCATTTCATAATTTCTAAATGCAGGACTCTCAAAAAAAAAAAAAAAATGAATGTGAGTTTGAAGTGCACCAATTAATATATGAAGTTTATAATGTCCTGCTGGGGAAAACTTCTAGGAACACAAGTGTAATACAATTTAGTTTCTGTATCTGGAAGAGTCCATGTCCCTTCATTTTGTGAGCGATTGAAACAATCAGTGTCCTTGGCAGTATCTTCATGGCATCACCAAGTACTGAGGGATTTCCAAGCTCTCAGTGAGTGATCCAGTGCATCTTCACAGTTCCAAGCAGTGAAATGCAGAAACACTACCAGATGTCTAAAAATACAACGTAGCTGAAAGGCTAATTAAGGCTGTTGAAAGATCTGGCTCAGTGGGCAACACCATCTAGATGTGATTCTCTTGCCTTTAATTTCTCAGCAGTCTTGGTTAAAATAAATTTAGACATCTTGTCACAGAAGTGCCCTGTGTATTCAGAGCTATCGGCCTTTAATTTTTTTTCACTTAACTGAAAATAAAATTTCCCCAGAGTGCTCGAGTCTGCTTTTAATGCATGTGTATAGCTCTAATTAATGTTAATTATTTTCGTTCACCAAGGAAAGAAGCATATTACTTCAGGTGCCTACTTGGAATATGCTGCTTTAGCCCTGCGATTCCAAGAGAGAAAGATGCAGCTGGCTTAAAATTCTAATGCCTAGTGCCTGAGCATAACCCAGATCAGGTGAAGGACAGGATGTACTACACCACAAATAGCATAGCCAGGCTTCCTGCACCACTCAAATTCTGATTCATAAAGCTTGCAAAACATAGCACAGAGATCATTGCTAGTTCATTTTCCCTCTGCACATTTGGGCAGGGGAATCATTTCATCAGATGCTTATAATGGTGCCAAATGGGCCTTGAGCTTCGAGTACCACACTGTCTCAGCACAAATAATAAACAAGCCGTGTCCAGACTGGAACCTCACAACAACTCAAAGCTAGATCCCGAAACAAACCCCATATCTCCAGAGATCTAACATCAAGTTTTATCTACTGAGCTACACTTCATTTTGTGGCAGGGCTGAAGTCTCCAAGGGATGTCTCTTCCAGTGTGCTACTGAAATAATAAAGCAGGAAAGGTTTATCCCAGTTGAGGAATCTGGTCTATACTCTTTCACTGAAAATAAACTGCAAAACCTGGACACCTTCCATGCTTTTCCCTACATATGCAAGTTCATACAAATTCATCAACCTTGCCAGCATCTTTCTACATGGTTACCCTTTAACTAGGGCTTTATTGGATAACTGTAACTCAATTTGCTGCAGCTGTGTGACCCTGATTTGCTTTTGGAGCAGAGCAAGCTGTGAGAGGAAGAGCCAAGTGGGACTCCACCTGCAGGCAGCCAGGACAGTTAGAATGGACCAATTTGAATGTGCAAAATCTGGCAGGTGGCAAAGATGTGCTGTTTGTTTTTCCTAATGACAAAATTAGCACATTGATAATAATCAAACAGAAATGTGTGCAATGGTTTTTTTTAATTAACAAATGTCTTTTTGCAGGTATGAGCAGGATGCAGGCGCTGTCCTCATCCATGCAAGCTGTTGCTGATGTCCCTGGAAAGCTCATATGCAAACTGCCTTTGGCTTTCTTTGTCTGCGTTCTGGGAAGGAGGTGGTTCCTCCTTGCCTGTTTTAATCATGTATTCTTTTTCTGCAGAATGTTGTATTCTTACTCACACCCGAGAACACAGATCACATCTAATAGAATAGATTGCTTTGAAAGATACAATGGAAAAGGCTTTATTTCAATAGGCACCCACAAATTACAGTGTTGGGACTGTTCCCTCCTGCTGCTTCTAACTATAGTACATCTTTGTATCTCACAACTGCCTGATTGGAACTGGCTTTTTCCTATTAACAGTTATCTGTGGTTTTAATATTTATTAGATAGAAACATCCTTCTCCTTGACTACCTTTATGTAATACAGCAGCTTCACAGGCACGATCATGCTTTTTGCTAACATCCAGCTCTAGGGACCCTACAAGCAGCAGAAGTTAACAGATTCCTTCTAGCTTGGGTACAGTCAGGACAGTCTTCTTCATGTCTCTGCCTCAACCCATACTGATAGCTGAATTATCCATTCAGTAGATAATGGATTATGGCTCTCATTTACCAAGCAATCCTATCACAAGACCAAGTTACATGTATTTCAGTTATCCAGCACTTTCCATTCATTGAGGTCCAAGACCTGAAAACTCTAGATTTTTGCAGAATTTCTCCTGTTGTTACAGAATTACCCTTTCCTTTCTGTGAATATTCTAAAGATTCAGAATAGAGAGTTCCTAGACTAAAGTAGCTTTCTGGTGCAGATTACATCAGTATATGTTGTACAGCTACCAAAGCACCATGTGTAAAGTCAGTAGTAGGGATACAATTGTTCTTTTGTGAGTTTATATCATGCACTGAAGGACTTGATGCAGTTGCTGAAAGAGTTGCGTCAACGTGCCTGTGCCATATTTTTAAGAGGGAAGATGACCAGCAGACATGAAACAGAAAATATTTTTTCTGGTGTTTACTGTCCTTCAGAAAGAAAGTAGGTGAAGAAGAGCAGCAGTAGACAGCTTATAAAATTCAACTGTACAAGTCAGTTCAGAAAGCAGCAGATGCTTTCAATTTATCCCTGCTCAAGGGACATGCAACCACCCTTGTCATCACACTGAACTTTCTTGCAACAGAGCCATAAATTTCTAACCCCAACAGCTTCTATTTTTTTTAAAAAAAAAAAACAACAACAAAAAAAAAATTAACAAAAAAAAAAAAAAAACAAACAAAACAAAAAAAAAACCAAAAAAAAAAAAAAAAAAAAAAAAAAAAAAAAAAAAA
>JBCJKH010064061.1:0-15678 GCA_039877255.1 Loriculus beryllinus
GATTGGATATAAGGAAGAAATTCTTTCCTGTGAGGGTGGTGAGGCACTGGAATGGGTTGCCCAAGGAAGTTGTGAATACTCCATCCCTGGCAGTGTTCAAAGCCAGGTTGGACGAAGCCTTGGGTAGCGTGGTTTAGTGTGAAGTGTCCCTGCTTATGGCAAGGGGGGTTGGAACTAAATGATCTTAAGGTCCTTTCCAACCCTAACTATTCTATGATCCTATGATCTATGTCATTGCAGTATGCAAAGCCAGCTCAGGCAAACACAAGAACACAAGAGGGCATCCACAAAAAAGAATATGAATATGGCTGCTGTGATTTTCTTTCTTTCCCATGTGCAGAACAGTCACTGAATATACAAGGGAATGAGGTCAGAAGCTGGTCCTTTCCCTTGACTTATTGCCAAGTGCAGCAAAAGCGCTTGATTGGAATCGTGTTTTTGACTTTTCAGTTTTATCTTTCAAGTAGCTGGGCACCTTCCAAGAAATTACCAAAAACTCTGAAAACCAGTGCTTTTTCTGAGTTTATCTGATGCAATATTTATTATTTTCCCTCATCCAAGTTATTGTTTCTCAATTTCATCCCTTCACTCTTCTTTGCTTTTAGTTGTAAACTAGAGAGAGCAAAGCGTATTTTATTTTATGTTGCTGCTTTCTTCGAAAGGCATGCACTTTTGTGATTAGTTGTATTTAAAACTCCACCTGAAGTTACGTTTTAGTCAAAATTTTGCACTTCAGTCTAGGTACTGAAAACATTGTTATTTTTAACTCCAATAACAAATTCCAAGAATTGGTCATGCAATATCTTCTTCACAGGAATTATTTTGAAGTTGAAGTAATGAAAATTGAGTTCTGGAAAGTAATATAGACTGAGAAACTTTAACCTTGACTGTAAAGAGCAAACCTACTCCAGTAATGATCTGATAGATACAGAAATCATTGATTTATAAAGTACAATTCCAGAGTGTAAAACATTTACAAAACTGTTGATGGTTTGTGTTTTGGGGTTGGTTTTATTTTTTTGTCCTCAATTTGCAGCCTGAAGTATTACATTTGATGTTAGAAATGTATTTATATTCAAGTATCTGCACCTGATGTTACGCCACTACTTTTTAAATGGCAGCTATTATGCCTGTAAAGTTATTAATATGAAAAACTATGCTTTTTAAACCAATGAAATAAATGGTATGAATGAGTGTTTCAGCTGAAAAGATGGCTGTACACAGTTGGCATTTGCTATGCGTAGATATCTGTATTTCTGCCTGGTTTTTAAACATGAGGAGTGGCATTGAGGGAGAGCACAAGAGGCCTATGTAGAAAAGAGAAATCAATTCTTATCTGTAGATAAATAATTGTAATACCAACTGGTGAAAATATTTCAAGATTGCTGAAGCTGAGCTAAAAGCTGAAATTTTTATTTCTTAAGAACCTGGTAAGATTAGAAAGAAAATCCCAGTTTTGTGAAAAGATGGGGGTTTTTAAAAAATCACATTTTAGAAAAAAGTTACTGCATTGTATATATTTCATTGCTATGCCACACTGAAGCTAAACTCACCTCATTTTTGGTTCTGCCTTCAGTTGCTGAATACTCCAATGATATGGTTTCTCAGTTGTCCCTCTCAACTTATTCCAGTAGTTCATTATTTTGTTGTTAGCAAGTTTGGAGGTTTCTACCCTCTTCACCCAATGTATAATGCAGTGCTTCATCAAAATACACTGACTATCACTTTTTTGTCCTAATCATGAAGAAAGGGATCTGACTAATCTGCAGTGTCTTTTTAAGCAATTGTGTCTGCTTCTATCTCATCTTCATGATGTGGGTTTTGCATCTTGCAGTATTGTCAGGTAAGATGGTAGTTTCCCTGCAGAGTATTCAAGTGAACTTAATTCTGTAGCACCGTATCAGTGAATCAATATCTGTAAATATTAAGTAGATGATCTCAATCAATTGGTCATTGTTGCTTTTAGAAAACTTTTGCAGACTAATTCATAAATGGTTATAGAACCAAAACTCTCAGAATTTACTTGTAACCAAGAAAGATGAAAAGCTCAAAGGCTGAAAATTTTTTAACAAAATATATTTTACACTGCAGAATGAGCAGTCCCTTCAAATGCTAGGCTAGAAGGACCTTTTTCCACTTCCTTCTTCCTTCTTTGTCACTGGAAATGTGTCTATTTTGGTTTAAGTTCTGGAATAGTTCATCTAGATGAATGAAAATATACCTCAGATGAATAATGCGTTCAGATCCAGCCATGATCTCTGGTTAAGATTCTTCTTGTAAACCATCTTCAAATTTATGCCTTAAATTGAATGTTAAAAGGGACTGTCACTGACTTGGAAGAGTTGGGAAGTGTAATGTATCGAGTGTTATTCCAGATTACTAAAATCTGGAATTACTTCATTTTAGATTGTCATAGAACACAAATAGTTTGAACCAAAACCCCAAGAAGTTGATAGGCGTCAAGGAATCAGACAGTTGAATAAGTGTTATTTATGTGTGTAAATTAGGTGCCTTTTCTCAACTGCACTTTTCAGCTTTATTCTTAGCAGAGGCTGGTATAAGTGATTGTCTACCTTTAATTCAAAAGCATTAAAAGTTCCCCATGGCAAGTACGTATTGAGAATGATTTTTGAGTAGTGCTAACTCTTCCAGAATATTGGGGTAGCTCAAGTTGGATGTCTAAAATTGAAAGCATATATCTAATTTCTATTTTATGTAACAGTGATACCATCATCATCAGAAAGACCATTCTTTAAAAATCTCAGTGCTCTCCCTAAAACCATTGTGGAAGCATCTCCCTCAACCCCAAATTTACATTTTTTCACTTGGATTCTTTTTTAGTTGAGTGTGTGAGAAGTGTGGAAAACAAAAAACAGTGTGGGAAAAGGTTCAGAAGGAATTAAAATTGCCAGTTTTTATTGTTATTGTTAATGAGATCAGTTTGTTTCAATGGGAGAAATATATTTTAGAATAAATTGTTCAGAGCCTTGAAATTCTAAGTAATTGGCATCTGCTGTTAGCAAAATATTTATGTACCTGTATCCCAGAAAAACTACTTAATAATCTCAATTGCTGGTCTCCCTGATTAGTAAAGCTTAGAAAATGCAGTTTCTTCACTGAGCTGACAGTTGCTGGCAGTTAGTACTTGGTGACACATCAGTTCGCTTTTGTAAGGGGAGGTAGTAATAAAGTCTTGCCTGGCACAGCAGCTGTTTTGGGTTGGAGAGGTAAGGAGAGGTTAAAAATTGTGAAGTGCCTCAGCTACCTGGTGTTGATAGCCTATGCATCCTGGAAATTTAATTACATATTAATGGGTGGGTTTGGTACTATGAATGTTGGAAAATCACCTGTGAGGAAGATGGTATCTATTAGCCCTTGCATTAACTTTTAGTCATTAATGTGTGTCAGTACTGATGCTTTTAATTGCATGAGACTTGTGAAGAGCTCCAAGTAATCACACAGGGATGCCCAATTTAACTGACGTCTATTCTGAGGTCACAGCAATAAAGAACAATTGGGTTGGGTTACTAAAAAAGTCTGGAAATAGTGCAGCTATTGGAAGAAGATATTCTATTTTTACAACAGTAGGATTGTTTTAGAGCCAGCTGTTATTTCCAAGTAATCCTCTCCTTTTTAATTCTGAAGAAGCTATCTGCGATTTGATTTTAAAATCTTAGGAGACTTCAACCTGGTTTGGAAAAACATTTGTTCTTCTGCACCATGAGAGCTTTGTTACATGAAAAAGAATATTCTAGTAATAGTGTGTGTGTATGTATGTAGTGTAATTTCAATTTTAAGTCCTCAGTAGCTTTGAAATCAGTGGTGGTAAATGAATTGCTTTTATCAAACCCTAATGCAGCCAGGCTTTTGCAGTGTGTCATATTTTTATAACTGTCAGTGGCCTAAGGTCTCACCACATGTTGCCACATCCTCAATTCCATGTAATAGCTTACTGTTTGAGTTTCACTGTAAAAGATGTCATTGACTTTCCTTTTATTTCTCAGCTTATTTATTATTGTTGTGATTAGGCTTTATTAGTACCATGCAGAAAAACACAGAAAATAACCTGGTGAGCATCAAAGGCAAAAGCACTGAGACTGCAGACTGTTCTCTGCTTTGCAGACTAGTGCTAAGAATCTTCAACAAATTTCTCTTGAAAACTGAATTAATCTGTGTAAACTGGAAAACTGTAAATTTTGTAAAGGTTTAATTTTTCTGGAGTTAATAACCTTTTTTTTATTATTATTTTTTAATGTAAATATGCACAAACACACAAATCCAGTTGTGTATTGGAAAGGTTCTCAGCATAGAAAATCACAGCTGACCTGGTTAGAATTTGGCAAAGTAGAAGAGTCTTATAAAGCCGGAATTTTTTCTATCTTTCTAGGATTTTTGCCTCTTAAATATGCTGCAATAATTAATGACTTTATTATACATATGAATAACAGCCAAATGATACAGCTGATAACAGCATAATACATTATGCAATTAATTGTCTAAACTAAATGCAATGCAGCAATTCAATTTTTACTGTGATTTAGAGAATCTTATGGAAAGGCTTCATGCTAGACTGTTACATACATTAGTCAGAAATGGTTTGTAGTATCAGGGATATAACCATATATAATGACAGAAATTGAGAACGTTGTAATAAGAGTGAGAGTTTACTTAATAATGACAATTCTGAGTGTGCTATCTCGTCCTTGCCTATGACATTTGGATGTCACTTTTAATTTTCAATTTAATTTAAAAGTGAAGTAGTAGAAACTGTAGTGTTAGTCTTTCTAAAGTCATGAAGACCAGACCTCTACATCTGTTCAACAAAGCATGGCTGTTCTTTTCAATTACCTTTCTGATTGAGTGGTGGGTGAGATTTAAGTGCAACAATATTCTTATTATGCATAGTTGGGTGCTACATAGAAATATTTTCTACTGACTGTTGAATAGGTTTGCGTCTTTCACTGCAGAAGCTGCAATCCATATTTTATAAATATGGTAAGATTTCAAAGTTTAAAAATAAATAATCTAGATAATTTCACTAAAAGGAGAAGCTTTGAGAGCTTTCTCTGTGTGTTTACTTTGATATCATCTGCGCATCTATGCATAGAATATTCTTGATATAATTTTAAATATGGATCTTTTGTTAGAATTGCTATAGCTGGTGCAGAAAAAACACAATAGAAAAAAAAAATTAACCTTTCTCAGGTGTGGCGTCTGCCAGTTCTAATTTTGTCTTGTCCTTGTCCTTCATACATTGAGGTGATCATGCAAATAAAGATTGGAAAAATAATCTCAACACTGAGTGTAGAGCCAAAAGTAAATACCTAAAATATATATAAGCCTAGTTAACTCAGAAGTTTAACCCAAACATCTGAATCATTTGCTATTTTTGCAACAGTGCTGTATTTTCTTTGCAAATTAATTACTTCAGCCACAGTTCAAGTAGAGGAAAGAGAATCATGTTCTTGTTATAAGGAGCTCTTTTTACATCCAAGGATTGCAGTGGAGGTGTATGATTCCTATTTCCACTTACTATTCTGGTCATCAGGAAACAGTACCTAAACCTGAGTATTGTTGGACCTTCTCTCCAGCACTGGGAACTACTTGCGAAGTCTTTCTGGCTGGCCAGCCTAGAGCTTTTTCCAGATACCTGACTTTACTCTGGATTGAATTTTGTTCTTGTTTTGCAGAATTTACCACCTCTTCCCTACATCTGTCCCACAACCTGAGTTTGTCTTGTTACCGCAGCTGTGTCCAAAATACCAAGTAGACAATTAATATAGCTTGTTCTTAATGGTGGTAACTAATGTTAGATTTGTAATACTTTTAATTTCACACATAATTCAGAATTAGGTACTAAATTGACCAGTCTACAGCTGAAAATGTGTTGCTTATCAAGGAGGTAAGATCAATTCTCAGCAGATCTTTTAGCTGCAGGGAATGGACAGCAGATACTCAGAAGAACTGGTGTATATGAGGAGCTGCACCCAGCAAACGACTTGAACCAAACCAAATGTTATTTGCCATAGACAAAATACGTAACTACAGAGAAGTCTTTGTTAACACCAATTCTAAATCAATGAGATTATCTTGAATTTATCTTCTGGTTCACCTGGGGGTTTTTTTGTCACTTCTTAGTTAAATGTGATTTTATTGCTTTTGCAAATGGTGTTTGATTAGACATAGTCATTGGTTTCCTATGTGAGAATTTCTCAAAAGATCAGCGAACCTGCCTGGGAGGTTTCTGTCTTTTCTATCTGCTTCAGTATTTTTCCCCTTTGAACTAGAAATGTCAAGAATCCCCATCACAGTATTGTTCTCTTTTTGTTTGCTTCTTGTCAAATACTTGCCTGATCAATTGATTTTTAATAATATCAGCAAATAAAGACAGTTTTGGTTTGCTTGTTTATCAATATGATGTTCCAAAATCTGTCTTATGCATGGAAGAGATTTGAAAGTTCTTAAGGGTCACCTAACACGATTTGGTTTCTTTTTGGGGGTTTTTTTTTGCGATTTATTTTGCAACCACGTTTATCTTCCACTTAATCAGCAAAACAGCATAAAACATCTGAATGTGAGTAGTAATTATTTAATTTCTTTCATTGATAAGTATTTTAAAGTAAATTTGAAATTTTACCACGTTTTAAAAAATATAATGTCCTTGACCTAATCTTCTTGAACATCTTTACTCTTTTATATATATTGTTATTTGCAATATATATTGCTGCTTTTTTTTTTTTTTTTTTTTTGCAGATTTCCAGCTGCACAGAAGTGTTCATCTGAAAGAATTCTGTAGATGTGGCATGCTTTTTGGAGGCATCTGGATTAATATGTTTCTTTATTTGGGATTTTTTTTCTAAATATTTTGCTGCAGCCACTTTGTGAACGATGAGAAATAATGAGTCCAGTAATTAACATTTAAGTCCTTTCTTCAAACTGAAAAGGGAACTATATTAAAAATAAAAAAATTAAAAAAAATTTGATTTTTATGAGATTAAGCTTTCTACTAGCTGGAATGTTAATTCTTCCAGTCATGCAGTTCAATAACTGTCCCTTATTAGCTGTCACTATTAGGTCAGTTAAAACATGAAAGGTGAATACCTAGTTTTGTTAAGTTGTTGGCAAAGCTCCTAGTGATATCAGCAGAGCCAGGGCTTAGATGTAGAAACGGCTTTCAGAATTATATAATTATTATATAATTATTCTGGTTTAGAGAAAGCAAAACTTCACTCCTATTTCTACAAGGAAATAAGAACTGGAAATTCAGTGTTTAAATTATTTTATCACAGACTTCTGCTTTTCTCTATTTCCTAACCATCTCTCAGCTGGATGAAATTTTTGAATCTTTACTTCTAGTGTTAATACTGAGTATGTATTAACATGTATTTATTAACACATACGTAAATTCTCCACAGCTTTTTGTAATACAGTGTAGAAACTTCAATAAGCAAACAATGGATTTTTTTTTTATTCTAATTTGAAAAAACTTTTTCATTGAGACTATAGAAGAAAAGGGGAATACAGAACTTCAAAATCTTCACTGCAGCTCGGTAGAATTGATTTGCTGTCTGAGATGCATGCATGAATGTCTATAATCTCATAGATTAAACCGACAGGCGACCAGTTTCCCTATGTCTAATAAACATGATCCATGGCCAGTTAATTTTGCTTGGCCATTTTCAAAATGAAAACATATTTTTATCTGTTTCTTTGAGAGTATTTGTTGAGATCACATACTGCAGCAGTGTTTTCATGACATAGATAAGAGGCGAGATGATAAAATCTTGCTTGAATCACAAGAATCATTCGTGTTGGAAGGTATCTTTGGAGATCATCTAGTCTAATCCCCCACCAAGTTAGGGTCACCTAGAATAGGTTACACAGGGATGTGTCCAGGCAGATTTGGAATGTCACCAGAGAGGGAGACTCCACAACCCCCCTGGGCACCCTGTTCCAGTGCTCTGCCAACTTCAATGTAAACAGTC
Source organism: Loriculus beryllinus (assembly GCA_039877255.1). Lineage (NCBI taxonomy): Eukaryota > Metazoa > Chordata > Aves > Psittaciformes > Psittacidae > Loriculus > Loriculus beryllinus. The sequence goes on from JBCJKH010064061.1 coordinate 7,986, forward strand.
ATGTTGAGGTGAAACTTCTTGTGTTTTAGTTTATCTTCATCGCTTCTCATCCCGTCACTGAGCACCACTGGAAAGAGTCTGACACCAGCCTCTTGGTACCCACCTTTGAGATATTGGTATGCGTTAATGAGATTCCCTCTCAGTCTTCTCTTCTCTAGACTAAACAGGTCCAACTCTCCCAGTCTCTCCTCACAAGAGAGATGCTCCAGACCCCTGATCATCCTTGTGGCCCTCTGATGGACCCTCTCCAGCAGTTCTTTGTCTTTCTTGTACTGAGGAGCCCAGAACTGGACACAGTACTCAGATGTGTCCTCACCAGGGTCAAGTACCTTGACCTGCTCGCCAAATGCCTCCTGATGCACCGTAAGATACTGTTGGCCCTCCTGGCTGCCAGGCCACACTGCCAGCTCATAGTCAACTTGTCATCTAAAAATACTCCCAGGTCCTTCTCAGCTGAACTGCTGTCTAGTAGGTAAGCCCCTAACCTGTACTGAATGAGCCAGTCTACACCAAACTAATCCAACCTCAATGCCAAAATGAGTCTAGGAAAAAAAAGAGACAGACAAAGCACAAGTGCGAAGCCTAATTTTTTCATAAGCCCCATGTAAAACTTCTTTCATCTTCTGTTTTGGTCATTATTCAGGAATGTGACCTGTGTTTGAGTGGAGGCAACTCAGATCCTTCTATCTTCCCCACTCCCTGCTTTTTCTTATCTATGCAGATAAAAAAGCCAAACAAATTGATCCTGTACAAGTTAATCTGAGCAATGACTAGATGGTAAGGTTTTCAACTGGTCATCTAGAATATACCTCCTATCAGAACATCTGGTGAAATTGATCTTATCAGTCATTTGGTTTTGTTCCTATTTCCAACTAGGTTGTTCCAAACAGCAAAAGAGATACTGTGAGGATGGTGAGGCACTGGAACTGTTTGCCCAAACAAGCGGTAAATGCTCCATCACTGACAGTGTTCAAGGCCAGGTTGGACAAAGCCTTGGGCAACATGGGCTAGGGTGAGGCATCCCTGCCACGGCAGGCGGGTTGAAACTAGGTCCTTTCCAACCCTAAGCATTCTATGATTTTACTATAATGGTTTTTCTGAAAAATATTTCTCTATTATTTCTTAAGCAAGTATTGTAAAGGCTGTAATGATTGTCTAACATTGATCTAGAGTGTGGGTTCACACAAACATTCAAGATATTTTATGCAATATTATGTTCTTCCATTTTTCAAAGGTCTCAAACATTTCCTATGCCCATTATAAATGTCTGAAATACAGAATTTGTCAAACTTGGTGAGGCATTTGCTGCATCCGTGCTGATCCCTTTTCTCCCTCTGATCCATCAGTCTTTGAAAGAATAGAAAGAACCCAAAGAGAAGAAGGAAAGTTGCTGTTGTGGACTGGCTTTTCTAAGAGCCCTGGTAGAAGTTCTGTCTCTGACAGTTCACAGAATCACAGAATAGTTTGGGTTGGAAGGGACCGCTAGAGTTCATCTGGTCCAATCCCCCTGCCAAGGTAGAGCAGGTTACACAGGAATGTGTCCAGATGAGTTTTGAATGTCTCCAGAGAGGGAGACTCCACAACACCCCCGGCACTCTTCCAGTGCTCTGCCACCCTCAGTGTAAACTTCCTCATGTTGAGATGAAACTTCTTGTGGTTTAGTTTATAGCCATTGCTTCTTGTCAGGCTTGTCTTCCATATGTTGACTTATTGGAGGAGTTCATGTAGCTTTTCTTGCTTTTTACATCAAAAATTTGGATGCACACATTCAGTAGAAAAAAACTATGCTATGAACATGTTGAGTTGTTAAATTAACGTTTTAGTTCCAAATCATATTTTTAATAATGGAGAGAAATCCTCTTCAGTGAGCAAGATAGACACTTCATTGGAAATTTTATAAATGCATTCTGTCTTTTCACCTCATCATGGACTTGGTTGAGTTAGGCTGTGCTACTTGACTTTAAACCCATAGCTCAATCTATTTGTTTTAAAGAGTACTTGGACTACATTAGCATTTCAGCTACCTAAATAATAATTTTCACTGTGTGTCCATGCGGGAGAGAGGAAGTGTTAGTGCATGTTTTAAACATCTGTAGTTATTTATATATGTAAATCTGAAAGGGTGGGGGGGTAAAAGGTTTTCAGTGACCTAGGGCACCTTTTTCAGGTACGTCTGTGCTGATAGAGACTGGAGCGAAAAGGGTAACTGTAGCCAATTTTCAGCAATGCATAAAGAAGGTTTTTACAGCTCCGTGTTAACTGCATAATCGATTTTCCTTTAGATACTTCTCTAAATGAATGCTATAGAAAAATTAGGAAGTGAATCAAGAGTTTTAAAGACTAATATTTTCCATTTGTTCACAGATACTAAATAAGTTTTAAGCATTGAGGATGCAAATACAGGCACTTGTTGTGTCATGCTATATATAAAAATATCTGCACTTACATATTTTCAGATAATACAGCGTGTATAACATTGTCTTCCTGACATGACCATGTGTTTACTTGATCTATTTACCGCTGTTTAAACGATTATACAATACATAATACCAGTAGCAATTTTTCCTAATTCAGCGATGAGCTGAGATAATTACTATAATGGAATTTTCACATTTCTCAGCTCTTGAGTACTTGGTTTCTTTCTCCCTAGGGTGATTACCTAGTAGAGAGTTAGGATTTCTGTTTATCTGTGAATTCATCATGCTTCACTATCTACTAATAGAAGCTACTAGGAGAAAACTAATAGCTTGCTATCAGCTAATTAATTGAAAAAAATAGGTAGATAGAGAATAAATATGTTTAAAAGTATCAATACATATGTTTTAAGAAAAATGTATCTAAGAAAAAATATTTTAAAACCTGATTAAACTTACTTTTGAGATCAGTACTTTTTAATTGATATTGCATCAATTTAATACTGTAATAAAATTGTTAGAGCACAGAAATCTTTGTGTAACCTCCTTATCAGTAAGCACCTATTATACTATTAGTATAGCTGCTCAAAAATAGGTTGAATACAGTGGTTCTGTTTGTTAATTAGTATGTTTGTATTTGTACAGTGAAAGAATTATAACTCCGAGGAGAGAGGTGGGATTTGTTGCATGGTAATGTAATGATGATGAAGTTTTCCTTAAAGCAAGTATTTCTAAATCAATGTACTTCATTTTGAAGTATGAAATTTAAAGCAAACAAAAAAACCAATCAAACAAACTGAGATACTGGATTTGATTAAAAGTTCTCCTAGCTCAGCATCCTGCTTGTGATAACCTGTGAAGGTAAGCAATGTTATACATATAGAAAAAACCTTTTGGTGTATCTTTGTTGTTTCTGGAAAGTAGTTTTGGGACATCTCAAATCAGAGCATGCATGTGAATCATTGTTTTTATGAGTAGTGTTAGGCGTGTTTTCCATTAATTCCTCTCCTTCCATTTTGAGTCCTGGTGCTATCTGAATAGGGAGCTTCAAAATATTCTTATTTTGTACTTTTGCTTGTTTTAGCCAGCTGCCTCATAACAACCCTGATTTGCTTATGTATCTTGTATAATAAGAAATAGTAAATATTAATTTCCCACTCACTTTCTCTGCATTATTCATGATTTTAAAGCTTGCTGTGACAGTTCTTCTCAGTCATTAATTCTTTGACAAATACCTCTCTTGGGAGGCAAGCGTCATGTCATGAAACTAAGGATAGATGTCTGCCTTACCCCAGCATGTGAAGGCGTGGTATAGACGTGCATTTACATTGGGTCCAGAGAACAGATGGCCAAGGAGTATGTCTGTGGGAAGCCTTTAAAAAATGGAAATTACAACCTGGGACATTATTTATCCCATATATGGTCAGCAAGATAATCAGAAATACTTTATACCTCATTAAGAGGACTTGTTACTTGCAACTGCTAACATTATGAGAATTTTTGGAGTAGTACAAGGTTTTTATTGATACTTATAAGAAATAAAAAAATCTCTCCTCTTTCTGAAGATAACATCAGTAATCCTTGATTTTCTCAGATATTTTGTTTAAGTCTCCCAGAATTTTTTTTTAAATCTTAGGCAAATATTACTGGCTCTGGATAGATCTTTCAATACATCAAATCCCTTTAGAATATTCTTTCCAAGATCTATGTGTAAATGCACCATATTTTAATTTGAAACTTGGAAAGTCAATGCCATGTGTCTTGTACTTTTAGAATGTACATCTGGTTATGAGAGAAAACTACTAGGTGTGGACATGACTCTAAAGTTGATATTGATCAGCCTTGGTACATTTAATTACATATCTGATGAAAGTTTCATGGAATAGCTGTCTTAGTTTTTCTATAAGTTGATAAAAGCTTGAACAGAGGAGTTATAAGCCTGTACTATATTTGCACTGTTTACTGGGATCAAGAGTAATCTGTCATAAGTAATCTTGTCACAGGGCTTTCAGGTAACACTGTACACAAGTACTTTATATATGGGTGGGCTAATCAGACACTAACCTTATGCTTCATCTTTTGGAGAAAGGAAAATATTGAGGTCCTGCTTGCATGTTTATTATTTATTGTTGTAAGTAATGAGTAACAGCAGTACTTCTCCACCTACGCCCCACATGAACATGTACAGTTGAAGCTGTTTAAGTTTCTTCTGGTTAGAACTAGGACTTCATTCACCACTATAGAAGTCATGTGGCTCCTTCAATGAAAGCATGCTTTTCAGTTGCAGCTAATGCATTTACTTTTCATATGTTCAGATTATTTGGTTACTCTGTTGCATAGAGCAAATTCCAAGGGTTTTTTTCATGTTTCAGAAAAATATTGTTAGCTTACAGCTTAAAGAGAGTTTCTAGGACTGTAGGTTAGAACAGGCAATACTTTAACTGGTGTGATTTCAGCAATGTTTATTATAGACATTTCTGAGCACACAAATTGTTGTGTTTGGTTGGTTTTGTTTGGTTGGTTTTTTTTTCCTACTGCCTCTGGAATCATCAGTGCACATTATAGCTATTGTGAACAATCATATTTAAGCAAACACCTGTCCTCTGTGATCTGCAGAACCATATTGTAGCATGACAATTGGCTTGTCACAGCACAGTCTCCACAACTCACTAAGAATCATCAAAGGGCTGCTAAATATGTTGGTGTCACTGTAGGATGCCTTGTTGACAGCCTTTCTATGCACTTCTTCTGTAAGACTATTAATTTCACTTATTATCCCACTGAGTAACAGTCCAGGCCTCAGTATTTAAAATTTGTACTAGAACTCGGCTCCACATACCAGCATATTGCATACATGGGCATGCGTAATTCATTTTCTGTTTTCATTGTTAATACCCCTTCATGTATCTGCAGATTATTATCTCTTCCCATTCTGTCCCCATTTTCAGTTAGCCAGTTAATAAATATTTAATTCTATAAATCTTCCATCATAAATCAGCTCTTCAATGCTCTAACCTGCTCTGCTGGTCTTTTCTTAACTCAGTGTTTTGTCAGCCTTACAGCTAACATTATATCGCACACTGAATTCATTCTTTATAGTGTGCTCACACTAAAAACTGTCCAAAGGTCAGGCAGTTATAATTTCTGCACTCTGTGATGTGTTGTCTCTGTGGAGTAGGTGCAGGACCTGTAGCACAAGTTTGATGGGGAATGGATGAGGGACCTGGGGGGTTTTAGTCTGGAGAAGAGAAGGCTCAAGGGGGACCTTATGGCTCCCTACAACAGCTTGACAGCAGGATGGAGCCAGGAGGGGGCTGGTCTCTGCTCCCAAGGAACAAGGGACAGGACAAGAGGAAATGGCTTCAAGCTGCACCAGCGGAGGTTTAGGTGAAGATGAGGAACAATTCCTTCCCCAAAGGGTGCTCAGGCATTAGAACAGGCTGTCCAGGGCAGTGCTGGAATCACCATCCTGGAAGTGTTCACACGCTGTGTAGACAAGGCCCTCAGTGCCATGCTTAGTGGTGGCCCTGGTAGTGCTGGAGGAACAGTTGAACTGGATGATCTCAAAGGTGTTTTTCAACCTGGTTGATTCTATGACACTATGATTTTAGCCTGCAACTGGACTAAGCCTGTATTGTATTTTAGTATTGCTGCAACATGAGGGTATCTGTTGCCCACGCTTCTCTTACATTGTGTCTACTAGATATCTTCCACTAAGTGGCCAGATGCATACTGATTTCTGTCTCCTTAGGTGTTTCTTTTGTGCATTTTTCAAAATTGAAACTCATGCTGTCATTTTCTGCCCACTAATGCTTCCGACTGTCACTAATATTTTTGAACTCTAATGTTCACAACTCTATCTGGTTTAGTATAGTCTGCAAATTGTGTCATAAATATATTAGAAGAAAGACAGCGCTCATTAAAGAATTCTAGAAGACATCTTCCCGAAAACTAATTGTGTTCTCATCAGCCATCTCATCTGCTGTCTCCAGAAAATATAATACATTTGGGTTTTTTTAATTTTTTTTTTTTGCAGTTTTATTTGTTTGATTGGGTTTTTTTGTGGGTTTTTTGTCGGTGGGTTTTTCTTTGTGTGTGGGTTGGGTTTTTTTTTTCAGTATTCTTCTCTGATCTTTAAAGTACAAAGTTGACTACATATTTGGTGTATATAAGAAAGCCTGGCAAGTGATTTGTCTCATTCCAAATTAAGGCTATAAGTCAGCTTATTTAAAGGGGTCTGCTTATTTAAAAGGGAATGTGAGGTTTCTTCAACAGGAGGAGAAGATGAAACCTAAGTTCTTCACACTCGGAAAATTATAACATGTTATTCTTAGGCATGTTTTGGAGAACTGCAGTGATCCTCAGTGCTATTCCTGTACTGTTCTAGTAATTTCGCAATATTTCCCTGGCTGTCCTCCCAGGTGTCACAGGAAAACAAAATAGAAAATGAGAGATTGTGAGACTTCTCAGCTTGGTGCTATGTGTGAGGGCACAGCACATGGTGGGTGAAAGTCTGCTGACTTGATCAAAAATTGTGTTCACAAATCTAGCAGGACGGCTGTGTCTGCTGTGGTGACTGCAAAGATAGCATTTGGATGTATTAGGTACCCCTGCTGACGAGACCCTCTAGCTGTGACAAATAGAAGCTGGTTGCTGGTTCTTTGGATGGGGTACCAAATGCTGCTATCTGGAGAGGATTATAGTAATAATGCTAAGGAATAATAGCAGGGATCAAAAGGAACAGTGGGCAGTCTTGCCACCCCACTTGAAATTTTGTCTAGCTGTTCCAAGTCAGAGTGTTTCAGTTCCCTGAGGGCAGTTGCACACACTTTTGTTAAGAAAGCAAGGTGTGTCAAAGATCATCTGTCACTAAGACTCTCCAATGCTATATCTTTCTCTTACATGCCAACTTGCCACATGGCTCAAATGGGAACTGGAAAAGGTGAGAGAGAAGCGACAGACCTGCAGAGTGGTTGCATTATGGACAAATGGTAACACAGTGAGGAAGCTGGCATAACCAAACGAATTACCACAGCCCCCTGCAAGGAACCCAAAATGATGGAAGGGATCCAGACTCAGGGACGGAGGCAGCTGTGAACAAATGCTTCCAATTTTCAGTGTGTCATTAAAGACACAAATTGAGTCCAACAATAAAAGGATCAGTCTTAGAGGAAATTTCTTTATAATAGTAAAAGGCAGCCTACATCCTCTAGGTTCCTGCTTTCAGCCATACTTTACTGCCAGCCTAAGTGAGAGGTACACAAAACCCAGTGTCTTTT
>JBCJKH010064064.1:0-26101 GCA_039877255.1 Loriculus beryllinus
GGATGGAGCATTCACAACCTCCCTGGGCAACCCATTCCAGTGCCTCACCACCCTCACAGTAAAGAATTTCTTCCTCACATCCAATCTAAACCTCCCCTATTTACATTTTAACCCGTTACCCCTTGTCCTGTCACTGCAGTCCCTAAATTGCTCAGCCTCTTTTAAGGGGACCTAACTCATTTTCTGGTCTACCATTACAAATTCTAAAACCACTGAGGGTTTTCTGGGTCAAGAAAGCCCAGGTAGAAACTCAGCCCATCCTCTCAATAAATCCTTCATATTTCCTTTTTACTCAAACCAGAAACACATACACACACACACACAGAGTCACTCCGTGCTGCACCTACCTAGCAAACCCAACAGCATGATTGAGGCAGTCAGCCAGTGCCATCTGTCTATCCTCATCTTGTGCCATCATCAGTTTTTCTAACAATACTTTGAACTTCTCCATCAGCGGAGTCAACAAATTCCTCATTAGAACCTGTTTTCTTTCTGCAGAGTATTCGCTGTTAACTATTAATACTCCAGCTGTTTCATAAATGAAAAGTTGATCATCACTGCTTAATAGAGCCTGGTAACCATTTTCCTAAAATGGAACAGAACAGGCATATTTCACTAAATGAACTTTATCAAAGCTTCTCAAAGTTTAAAGATACTATTTCTTTCATCATGCCTAAGTAACCTCTATAGTACATTTACAATAGCTTTATTCTTTTCCTACTTAAGTATTAAGCACAGGTAAAAACATAGCTGAAGGAACAACTATTTTTATACAGTTCAGGCAGACTTCTATATATACACCCATCTCTAGCCCATGATCCCAGAAACCCACATAAGATTATTAAAATTAGGTACAAATGTAAGCACACAGTTATCTCACACCAGAAAAGCAGCACAGTTATTTGTGCTTAAATGTTTGTATGCTAAGCTTACAATTCAGTAAGTATTCAGGCACAGCAATGAGTAAGTGCAAGCCTTATTTATTACAAAAACCTGCTCTAAATACTCACAGGAGGAGAAAGTTCCAGCAGGTCTTGTATTCTATTCAGAACATCTTCAATAAAGGGATTCATTTGTTTACTGAAGTAAAACACAAGTACATAACACTATTCAGAAGCATGTGCATTTTTACAGGTTTCCCAGTGTTTTATTTAAGTGTAAAGCTAGAGACCAAACTACCTTCTCAGTACAGAACTCCCCTTTAAATATCAACAAGCATTGTTGTAGAAAAGTCTGGTTGATGGATTTGCTCTTCATGGTAGGCCAGGTAGAGCCATGGCATAGTGGGGAAATGAACATTTCTTTCTTTCTTTCCCCCATTCTTTTTTCAACCTGTATAAATAACTTCGCTCATCTGAGTAAAATATTTTCATTAGAAGTTGAAAAACAGGATCCTCCTGAAATCTGAACCATCTTGGAGCTCCTCCTGCCTCAACGTTAAATGAAAATTATTTCACAGCCATGTGAAATAACACCAGCAGGACAGGACTGTTTGAAGGGCTCTAACACACTGAGTAAATTTCACCAGTATAAATTCTTTAAATATTCAGAAATCGTCAGGGAAAAATTACTCTTGGGAGTCTCCAGATCCACTCACTCTCAGCTCTGCTCGCTGAGAAAAGCAGGACAGACGTTTTCATTGCTGATCAGTTTTAACATCTAATCAAAAAAAGCTAAGCATATGTATTCTAGTTCTTTTTGTTCTGTGACAAATTTTTCCACTGCTACCTTAGTATTACACAACAGGACAACCTTTCTAAAGCACTGTTTTGATACATTACTTCACTGCAGCCCATGTGAAGCCCAACCTGTTTCTGAGATGACAGTGATGTACAGAGAGGCTATGTATGGTAAATTTGGTGCCATTTGGACACATTTGTAACAGCTTTACTTACTTAAGAGACTTCACAAATCTGGAAAAGAGGTAAGCTGTTCGACTTCGTACTTTGGGACTGGTATGACGAAGACCACGGTGATCTAAAAATGCCATCTGCAATCAAAGAAGCATCTCAAGTCTTAGAATCACTAAATGAGGGATGGAAAAGCTGACAATCCAACAATTTAAGGAACCTGGCCTCCTTAGTGAAAAAAATTTTTCAGAAAGTAAGATTTTTTTTAAGTCTAAAGACCTTATCTAGTCTTACCTAGTTGAAAATGTAGATTAGATGAAACTTACTAGAACAGTTGGAATGTGTTGAGGTTCAACAGCAAAGAATTTCTCATATCTAACCACCGTTTCAAAGAATTCCAGGGTCACTGATGTATGCTGATAGGCACTAACACCAGAAGTCACCAGCTAAAAGTAAAAGCATCAGCAAGTTAGTACTTTAGCCATTTGTAATACCAAACTACAGTGTAAGCAATGTGCTACTAATTAAGATGACCCATATGAACTGGAATATTCCAGTCTTTATTAGTTTTATTAAACTGCTCCCACAAAGCACATGCTTACCGTTCTCATCATGTCTTGTAAAGCCGTAGCTTTTGTAACATCACCAGAGAAGTGAGCACCATGAGATACAGGAAGAGCCTCAGCCAACATATACAGCAGCCTTATTGCTACTTCTACTTCCATAAATCGTGTAGTCTGCCAATTCCTAGAGTTAAGAATATGAAGATTGTATTAGTCTGTAGTAGCTTGGTTTTCTGATACTAGTAATACGTAAAATTATTTGCCACATCCCATAGGCATTTCCTTGAGGTGTAGAGTGAACACTTGTGCAAATAGCCGTTGCTATGCAGGTAAGCAACAAAGATCAAGAAACATCTCTAGGAAAAAAGAAAAAGCTGCTATTTATGGTTATAAAAAGAAAGCTTCTTCTAAGCAGCTGCGTAAAATATTATACAAAGTTATATTTATCATGAAGTTGTAACAAGCTCCTTACATCAATTAGCTTCATCTTACTACATCATGCTTACATTCATTACAAACTCTGACAGTTACAAAGGCAAAAAAGCTGAGGGCATTTTGTAAACAAGTTAAAAACCTCAACTTACTGAAGTGTAGTGTTAAAAACTCTGCGGACAGATGCCAACAGTAACTCTGGTGAGACCTGAGCAAGTCTGTCCAGCAACAATTTCAGCTGTTTTCGGTATTCCACAAACATCGCTTCATCTTCACCCTACAAAACATTCACATCAGCAAAGTCCACATTTCATGTTTCAATTAATCCACAACCGTTTTAGACAAGTTCACATAAACCAAGAACATGTACATACAAGAACAGTATACCACGCTCAGAGGATTCAACATTGCTCCCTGTGCTCTTGCAACATAATAGCAGGCTTCATTTTTGGCTGACTGTAATACGTTAAGATTCACTGCACTCACTCCAGAAACATATTAAAAAGGATTTCCAAGCTAATGACAAGCCAAAATTAAAAGAAAGAAAATGCTTTTGGGAAAGCCTTATTGACCCAATTCTTGAAAATTGACTCACTCCTCAAGTATGTTCTTTCTCAGCGCCTAGCTTACTTTTAAAACTGACAGACATTTATGATGGTCTGCATAAAGTTTAAGTTAACCTTCTTAAGTCCATAGCTCTCCAAACAGCCTACAGCAAATATAAGTCTAACATACTCATTCATTACTGCCGGCTGACAGATATAATAAAATCATGGGAGGAAAGTGAAGTCAAAGACCTTACACCTCCTTTAGCTTATTTTTGCAGAGATATGACCACCTGAAGTAGGTCAAGCAGCACCTCTTTACCAAGTTTCATTACATAATGATTCTCAAATCTTTCTGCAAGACAGAAGTGATGTGCAGAAGAAACTCATAAACCCACGCTGAACAAGTCAGCTCAACAGCTATGTTTAGCTAACAGCGCAGCCATATTTGCCTAAGAACAGTTACACATAAATGCAACCAGAAATATTCTGTTAACTCAACTGGCTTGGATATCCCTTTACTATGTTGTTTTGTCCTATGCAGACATGCCCAGAGATCAAAAGAAAGCTTTCAACATCAGAGAAAGATTCAGCCTACAGACCTTTGCTTCCTACCTTTAAATCCTTAGTCTATGAAAAATATGGACTTTAAGAGCATGAGCAAGTTTTACTACATATAAATTAAGTTGCAATTGTCTGTTTATTCATATAACATAATACCTCATTTTCAAAGTTATACTCTTCATCATATGTCAACTTCTTCATAACAGCCAACATGATTGCCTAAGATAAAAACACAACTGTAAGCATGGAACAGAAAAGTGATAAGAAGCAGCAGTTAAAATCCTACAGTAAAGAAAACCTTAAAGCAAGTGTTAAATGTTTACAAATATTTTAAATCCCATTTGAATTATTTTCTTCAGAGATTTACCAGAATTGACAGTCCAAATTAAAGCAGATGAACCACATCCAAACAACACAAAGATGCGATTCCAGATACGGAGCATGGATGATCTGGAGCTCTCAGTCTCTGGAACTACCATCTGGCTTTGTTTCCTGCTTGTACTCTATGTATTTGGTTCACACTGGAAATGGTAATTAAGATCACTGAACTAGGCAGAGGAAACTACACAGGTTGTTCAAGCTCCTATTTTAAAGGGGCAGGAGGGCTTAGCTGTAACATTAGACTTCGCTAATAGCTCAACATCCTTGACAGTCTTTTTTCTGGGAATAGGTTAACAAGCTGAATTGGTTCAGCAAAGAATCCAAAAGTAAGAGCCAGGAGCAGCAAACGAGTAATAAAATCAAAACTGTCCCTTTGCAGCAGTAGCATGTTATTGGATTATTTAAAAGTACCAATTTCACCTTAGTAGGGACTGTTGGTAGTTCCTGAAACAGAAGTAGACTTGATCTCACCTCTACTGAAGTCTCAAACTCTGAATATACCATTTTGATCTTACCAAGCATTTACTAGTTCAGTCTTTTATAGCACAGATTTAATGTTTAAAACACATTGAGTACTCAATTCCATTCATGCTTTCTGGAATGGATAGAAATTGGACTGAAATGCACAGCTAAAACAAGCATCTAAAAATAGGTTATATTTTCCTTTTCACTTTAGTTTAAGTTTGTTCTGGGGAACTCAGAAAAATCTAAAATATTCCAAACAGACAAAAAGCTATTCTGAATAACTAGAACTGAATCAGAGGCAGACCATTTTTATATCTATGACAACAGTAAAGTGTCAGAAGTCCAAAAGAATATTAGGCAGCAACAAGGAATGGGGCAGGACATAGCCATATACTTATTACAAGGAAAAGGTTCACTGAGTATCAGAGAAGACTCAGTAGAATTGTAATAGGTGCTTGATGAATATCACAAAGCACCTCATCCCTGAAAAAAACAAACTTGCGGGGTTTTAGTTTTGGGTTTATTTTTTAAATGTTGGCTAAATTCTGTAGCCAACAGCTTTTATTATAACTACAGCAAATGAAAATACTGATCATATCAGCAAGAACTTGACTAACATTCTGCTATTCTCCTCCAGTACTGGAGGTTCTGAATGCAGAGCACCATAAATTTCAGACCAATAATTAAAAAAACGGAAATTAAAAACACCTCCCCCCCCCAAAAAAAATCCAATTAATCAAAAAATAACGCCAAAACTTTTGATTAATGAGATGTGATTACAAGTTTTTCATTTTAAGCGCAAGACCTAAAGTTTTTTAACACCAAAAGTGGACCAATGAATTCAACTGATATTACTAAGGTGAAATTCTTGATAATCTCACAGAAATAGACACTTGTAACACTTTTAGGATGAACACAGTGAAATGGCAAGAATGTGATCAGGCTTTCTATTGACACAACGTGTCAGCACCATCTGTGAAAAGTCTCTGTAAGTCATAGTAAAGAATTAATATAACTGCAAAACATTAACGTGATATGCTTGTAGACAGAAGCACTTAAACACCTGTCACTAGGAATTAAAATGTGATCTTGCTGACGAGAAAAAACTCTGGGACCTTAAATGCACAATAAATAGGATCCCCTTTTTTCCTGCTAAAATAATGAATAGTTGAAAGTGAGGACTTCTTAGGTGCAAAACTGTAAAGGCACAGGATTTAAAGCTTGAGACAATAAGATTTAGGCTATTTCCAAACACTTTTTTATTACGAGTTGGATAAAAGATGAGTATGATTGCTTCTCAGTTTAACACAAAACCTCAAGAAGTGCTCGGTAAAATTAAGAAATAATTACAGCTCAAAGTTTTTCACTATGAAAGCAAGTTTAACAAAACAACAGATTTCTGGGCAGTAACACATTCAAATTTTAAGTGCCTTAAGTGCACTGCAGTAGGAATTGGGTTTGATCCAGCTACAAGAATAAGGGAGAATTGGTAACAAAAGTAAAAAGATTTAGTGATGTTCTAAAACCTCTCATTGTGTTACCTCACCCAATTTTAATAGACTTTATACAAAACCAAATCAAAATAACCCAGACCAGTTATCCAAATTCAACTGTTCTTGTTATAACAGATACAGAATTCAGTTTTGTTTGTATGGAGAAGGAATCACAGCTGTCAGCTGTATGAAGTTACAAAATACCTGCACAAATCTGACCAGTTCAACATCTAAATTAGTACATCCACGTCAGTGCAGAAGGCTCACAGAGATCAAAAAAAGACTGCGCTGAAAAAAACCTGAGTTTACTACCTCTGGAAGTGGACATAAACCTTATATATTTATCTTAATGCTTTATATATTAACTTAAGCTTATGTATAAACTCAAGCATATTAACTTCAGCTTAATGTATAGTTTAATGTAATGCTTAACTTATAACTGCTCATAATAAGTACAACTTATTAGCTTCCTTAGGAAGCTTAACTTATACTATCAAGGGTTGAATGTTATGACAACCCTTCCCATACTACTTCCAATCCTTTTGATCTAGGGCAGGTTTTAATAAAAATACAAAGCTTCAGGGAGAGATAGGGAAAAAAAAATTCAAACCTAAAAAAAACCAAACCCCAACAAAAAAAAAAACCAACTTCCACAAAACCAAACAAAAAAACCCCCAACCAAACAACAACAAAAAAAAATCCCACAAAAAACCCTATCCCAAAACACAAACCTCTCTCCTATCTCAATTTAAGAACATTCTAAAGAACATTCTGTCAACAGTACAGACTGTACAGGAGCTTATCAACATATGTTTAAGGGTTGCTTGGAAAGACCAGCTCTAAAATAGCTTTCATCTTCATACACAATTCAATATAGGTTTACTATTTGAGGAAACAGCTGTAGTTAGTTAGGAAAAGATGGAACATACTGTCCTTACTTTTAAGTCTTCCCTTTTAATTACTGTTGTACGCACATTTTAAGGATTATAAGTAAAACATGATTTGTTTCAGCAAAATGAAGGATTCTGACCCAATGTATTCCTGAAAAGAATTTCTAGTAAAAAGAAAATACTTACTTCTACATTAGCTGTTTGTTGGTCTGAAAGTGCAGAAAGCTGTAAAATAAATTTCAAGTGTTACTTTTCCTTTGTTACTGTCTAACAGGAAAACAGAGTTTGGTGCTAACAGCCTTCTTTCTTAGCCACTTCTAAAGCCACTTAACACAAGATTTGATCTTAAAGCTTCTAAACACTACAGAAATAGTATGACCACAGCCATTAAAAATACAGATTTACTAATTAGTAACTCCCTCATTTTGCAAGTCATCTAGCACACTGTATGAGATTCATATATTCCCACCATATCCAAACTAAATCATATGTCAAAAGATATGTTAAATTGAAACAAGGCTTATTTACTTGTTTCAAGATGTGAAGGTAGTCATAACAAAAGCCAATGATGTTTGACGAGATGTCATCATCTTCGTGAATTAGCAGTTGCAACATTAGGGCCACTTTCGCCTCAATAGCTTGCAGAGTGTCTTGAGCACTTTTCATATCACCATTTTTTATCAGTTTAGTCCAACTAGCTATTAATGCTTGCCCCATTCCATTGACCAGCTTAGAAAATCTAGCCAGAAAATCCACATCGTCTTCCTGCAAAGAAGAAACATCTAATTAAAATACTAGCAGAGCTCATGTTTAAATGGCATGAGCTTACAGACCGTATTACCCACGTATAATATGTAGAAGTTAAAGCAACATCTGTCTCCTAGATGGAAAGTGCAATTGCCTGGGTCATTTTCCCAGGGAATAGAGAAAAATTAAAGGATGCCAGGTTTGGGTGTTCTCTGTCACATAACTGTAGCTTGCTTCATCTCTTCAGATTACTTCGTTTCTCTTTGTACTTGACAGCAAGAAGTAGGTTCAAAATAAGAGCAGCAGCACATACCTGCCATAAATTTTAGGCTGTATAAAAGGAAAACTTCTATGGGAAAGCCTCAAAGAATTAACAGCTGTAGCTCACTTTAGAAATACTGATAACGAGTATCATTCAGTACTGCCTAAAAGTGTGGGTTAATATTAAATATTTATGGCTTGCTTTTGCAGAAATACATGGATCTGAATTGAGAACTACCCCTAGACCGCTCATCCCAAACAGATGCTTTGCTTCAAAATGAAGAGATAACTGTATTGCAGTCGAATGACTATAGCTTCATGAAGACTGGTTCCTCTTCCTCCATGGCACGTACCAATGAGCTGTTCCTTACACACTGCAACTGCCAGCGAATGTGTGTTTGGCTAGTTAGATGTATTTTTCCAGCTCACAGATAAGAATTTCAACCCCCATGTCCAATGGTGCAAACATGCAGAATAGTATACATGCCCTTAAATATCTTTCCCCTGCCTAATTATGCAAAGCTGATCTAACGCCTTACCCTAAAAACCAAAACCAAACAACTTCACTCTGGCTATAATACCTACTACAGAATAATTGAGAAGATTCAAGGTAATGAAACAGTGAAGTAGTACTTACAGTAAGCACAACATGCTTTGGAAGAGGAACAGAGGAGTTACATAATACCTTGCTTCTAAAACAAAACACTCATGCTGAAGATAAAAGAAATGCAGTGTGTTTTAAACAAATAACGAGTACTAAGGACAAGCTGTTAATTTAAGTATGAGAAAACTCTAAGGGTGTTTAGCTTTGATGCAGAAGCACAACTAATTCTCCCTAATCTGTGGATTTAGTTTTCTGTTCATTTGCTTATTGAAGAACCATTGGAAACCTATGACTCATTCCTACTGTAAAAATCAATACACAAACCTGATCAATACTGAAGAGGCCAGCAGACTGCAATACTTGACATAAAGATTCAACCAGTTTTGTTTTATCAATTGGGTCCATTCCTTTATTTACAATTTCAAACAAACAATCACAAGCCTCTTCCCGGAGAACTTCCACAGACATGTGACCTAGCAGCATATTTATGAACCTTCAGAGGGAAGACAAAAGTTTATTTTCATATGTACACAGTAGCATTGTACAGAAGCTTTGTATTATCTGTGTCTATGTACAATAGTTTCTTTTCATAAGATAGTTTTAAAATCTATTGCACTGACTAAACTCAGATTTCACACATGTTAAGGAGCAAACTGTCTAGTGCCCATTTCAGCCATTATATCAGCTTGGCTTGCAAAGTAAATCACTCTACTAAAACCCCCCGGAACTCCAAAGACTTATACATAATTGAAGTCCTTTTTCAAAGATGAGTTTCAATTCTGTGTCAGAAATACAGTCAGCATGCTATTGAGGTTATTTTTGCAAACATATTATATCAGAACAACGTTACCTTTCATTGGCTATCAGGCTCAAATCTATCCACGATACATAGGCTCCAACTACTTCAAGGCACTGGCATGTCAACTCTGAGTTATTATATTGATAGTTTTGTAAGATTTGGTACCATGATTCCACCAAACTTGGAATGCACTGTTCCCTCATAGTATCTTTTAATAAAGTGTTCCTACGAGCCTCCTATCAATACAGAAAAAGGATTAATCAGTCTTGTCACAAATCAATCTTGACTAATCTTGTCAAATTAGTAGCATTTTTATATCCACTGCCAGACACTACAAGATAAATAATTCAAATCAGAAACCCAAAGAGAGTACTTTATTTTCCGGGCAAGAAATAAAATCAAAACACCCTCGGTTTTGCTCTTTTTTCCTACCACAATGCCCAAATACTGAAGAAAGGCAGAGAAAAGGGAAAAGTCCTCTCAAACGTTAAACGGATTTTTGATAGTAGGACTCCTTAAAAGAGGCACTAGAAGGAATTAACATTTAAAAATGAGAAAGCCCGATATTAAATCGGCTAACTCAGTCCATTAGGTAGTCTGCTAGCTTTCCAAGCAAAAAAAGGCATTAACAGAAGAGTATGAAATAATAAAAAGCGTTAAACAACATATGGCTTTTGGATCTAAACCACCTATTATTTCTAAGGCAGAGCTGCCATAGGAGAAGAATAATATCTCTGCAAGCCTTCAGCTCTAATTAAAGTAAGAGAACTTCTTTAAAACAAATGTTCATGCAAAATAATGACTTGCCTCTGATGTATGAACAACATCCCGGTCTACCAGCTCAGCATCAACAGCCATCAGGATTCTGAGGTACATGTCCACACCTCGTGGATTAAGGTCAACTACTGACAGAATATCAAAGAAAAACTTCGGCCACTTTGTGAGATATTCAGTAACAAAAAGTAATGCAAAGACTTGTGCTGCTTTGTTGCGAATAAAAGTCTTCTCAGGCTGGGGATTCAGCATCTGGGAGAAACAAGATATTTTATTTGTATATTCTTCCTATGTTAGAGAAGAATCATGTACGCTGTTGTCCTCTGTACAGTAATTAATGTATTATCTCTCTTCCTGGTTAATATCAATAAAAAGCCTTACCTTTCCAGGGATTTTGAAGAAAATTTAGCTAAACTGAAATGAAACAGGGAAGACATTCTCTCTGGGTGATACAGTCCTAAGCCCTTCATTCAGTACTAAGACGTTAAGTGTACTATTCAAAGACTAAAAGCTGATTTGAGAGTTTGGTGAAGGAAGCAAGCAGGAACTTACGGAAAACAAGGTACAGCCCTCTTGCAGCTAGCCTGTGTCTATGTTAGCTTTAAGAATAGTAAAGGAAGTTTCTAATCTAAACTCACTGAGGGGTTGAGACAGGATTGGGAATAATAAAAATGCCATTAAATCTCTCCCTCTCTCTCCTTTCCCTTTTCCTCCCAAATAGAACAAAGGTAAATGAAAAGAAATTTAATCCAGTTCACAATGATCTCTTCTTTTTCAAGTTAGATTACACTCCACTTCCTATGGATAAGATTTCTACAAACAAAGCAACTGTTAGTTTCCAGTACAGAATGATAACTAGATAATGGCAAGCACAAACAAAAGCTTGTATAAGCCCACTTGATGGTTCTGCCAATTACAAACTCCTGGGTCCCACTGATATTATATGTTTTGCTACAGTAACTAATTAAACAAAAGTAGCCAATACTCTGCCATAGTATTAACAGAGGACTGATGCTGTTCATTCATAAATATCTTCTAACCACACAGGAGTTAGGTCAGGAGGGTCTTAAAAACAGAATTACTGCTCCTCCTCCAAACACTCAGGAATATCAGGATTACCTTTCTCTAAAGGGAAACTTCTAATAATCCTTATTTTACACAACTGATTAAACCACAATCATCTGACGTTAAGAGCTTCATATTTAGTAATAAGTTCAAGCACAGACTTCTTTGCAACATCTGACTTAAGTGATTTCTAGTAAAGATAGGCATGTTGAAAGCTTCTAACAACCAGATACCATGTATCTTCAGGAAGCCATCTTTAAACTCAAATGACAGATTAAACATTTAGCCCACATTCACTGCTTTATGTTAGCCTACTAATAAGCCTACTATTCAAAACTGCTGCAAAGGGTCATACTTACCTGTGCTTGCAGCCATGTTATGAGTGTTTCCCTAATCAGCTGCTGCTGGGCTTCAGTAAGTTCAGAGTATCTGAAACAAAGCATAGCGAGATCAAAATACAACTACTTCATGACAAGTGCAACATTCAGCAAAGCAAAACCTCTTAATATTGCACAAAATACTACACATTAATGTAAGTGAAAAGTCCTAGGAAAAGAATTTACACAGCTATTTTTATGTTAAGATTTTGAGTGAAAGACAAAAATAAGAGAAACCCCCCAACATCTTGCCCATATTAATGGATTATATCTTGAGGCTTGAAATTTTGCAGGAAGGCTGTTCTATCAGGGACAGGACTTACAACCCTGATAAAAGCACACAATTTGACAAAAAGCCAGTGGGGAAAAGGAAGCCACATCTGTACAAGCTCAAGCGTATTTACTACATGTTTAAGACTGTTGATAGTGAGCACAAGGAAGTCCTTCACTGATCTGACCTACAGTACATTTATTATCAGACATATGTCAAAATAAAAAAAAGCAAACAAGTAATTCTGCTTTAAGTCACACATAAAGCCTTGGCAAAATCTGACTTTATACTGAGCCCACTTCAAATACCACCCACAGAACATGTTTCTTCCCAGGACCAGGTAAGCTGAGAACGCTCTCCTTGCAACAGAGCCAGCTACCGGTTTGCTACAGTCCTTTACAGGAATGACTGTTACATGCAAATCCAGTGTACCTGTCATAAGTGACTATTCATTAAGGAGAAGAAAAAAGCAACCACACTGAAAATTATGAGCTTCCTAAGCAGCAGGAAAGTAGGAGAAAAACATACTGTAGGAAGCAGGTGACATGTGAGGAACAAGCAGAGGGAGATGGACAACGAGGTAAAATCAAGTGAATCACAAAGTCTTTAATTTTTGCTCTGATATATAACTGTGAATATCAGTTGCAAAATACATCTTATTCCCAATCTAAAGCCCGACCCAAGTGTTCAGTGTATTGCAACCAGTCATGATGCTATTCCAAGAGGCAGACACCTCTGTCGTGATGCTCAAGCCCAAACCAAAGCAGGCCAAAGTATGGAAAAAATACAGCTTCGTGCAACGAAACTTCTACTACTTAAAGTATTTTTTTCTTAAAATTATGATTCTGTGAAAACAGCACTCAGTGAAAAGACTACTTTCTCAACATCTCTGCAACAGTTTTTGAATGAATAGGGCTTTGTTTGAAGTCCAAGAGTCTCTACTGAGCAAGGCTGCTGCTTGCAGGATTCTTTTCTGCAAAAATCAGTAAGAGTACAGAGCTTGAATCTCCAGAAAGGAACAGCTAAGCAAGTTTCAAGCAATCCTTGGTAATTAGGTCTGTGTTGGGGTATACACAGGTGTTAGACTAGAACATGCTGCTCAAAACTCAACTGCTCTTCTCCCAGGAAAAGTAGCACAAGGAAGTCCTCCGGATGGGATTAGAGCCACCTCATCTACCACTCAGAGACAACACACATTATTTTTTCATTGCAAGCAGAATAAAAAGGGGAAAATAAATGAATGGATACGGCTGATGGCAAGAAAGATCACTCACTTGAACTTAATTTGATGTTCCAGAACTTGAAAGCAAAAGAACTTGATGTGATCATCACTAGAAAAGAAAATTCTGTTACTGAGGGCAATACAGTACACTTCTCTGGGAAGAAAAGAAAATTCCTCAAACATTACAACCAGGTCACCCTTTGGCAAATGAAGAATTACTGTGCACCAGAGAAAAATGCTTCACCACCAGAGAAAAGTACTTCAAAGGGAAAGTGACAACTAGTCAAGCAGTTCACTTGGTAAAAACAAGCAACTGTTATACTAGTATTTGTTCGATTTTATATTTTTTATATAGCCACCAATTTATCATGCTTTGTTTTCAGTAGTGAACACACAAAATGACAGTATCTATTGTATCCCGCCTTTATAAAATCTGTCAGGCTTCAATAATACATTCCGAGTCAATTAGTACATTACACGTTAGTACACAAAGCTGTACACTGTCACTTAAAGAGCAAAGCTAAAGACAAACTGAGGCACAGATTAGGAAGGGACATTTCACATGCTGTATAACCTATACAAACTTTTTCTCTTACCTAAAAGTTGAAACAATCATAATGTATTTTGATAAAGACTATAAAATGCTGCTTTCAAATCTTGTGTGGCTTTGTTAATTACTGCATATTCTGCTGGAGTCAGAAGGTTTGATAAATCATTTACAACAATAAGTATTCACTACAAAACACTTGCTATGCAGTGATATACTTCCTTCAGTTGCCTTCCAACATGAATTATTCTGTGATACAGCAACAACCTAATATTTAAGATGTAAATACACAACTTTGTGCAGAAATAGTGGTGACTACATACTCTTTGCATCTTGAAAAATTAGACGGCCTAGAACACAGGCATAGAATAGGGGCAAGGAACTACTGAATTACTGCATACAAAGCCTATAGTCTCAAATCAGGAATTTTTCAGCACTCCTTTCCCCTGTATCTTATTTTTTCTCCCTGGATTTCACAAAGCAACAATCTTTACTAAATGAATACAGAGTTTCATTTACATATTGCTCTTTTGTGAAAGGCATTATATAGAGGCCACAGATCAACCAGGACACCAAAAATAGTATGAAGACTTCTAGTAATTAACTTTCAACAATTTAGTTTGTCTTTTATGCTGTAGAGCTAAAACCAGGCCCAAACATATTAGTAATGAAAAAACCCAGTGATTCTTATCTAAATTACCTGTATATATTCTGAGCCAATGCTTCCGCACAGACTTGCCAAGCATCCTGAGATACCTTCAGCTGCTCAAAGTAGGCTAGAGCCTGCAAGCATCCAAGTAAGTTTAATTTAAAAAGAGAACAAATCAAACACAGCAAGACATGTCATTCACACTTAGACTCACATTTAAACAACTTTCCTTCAAAAACACCCCAACATGTGGACACATCCAAGTATTTATATGGCTCCCTAATTACCATAGCACAAGAGTGTAAGAGAGGAAGAGTTATAAGTTCAACTCCAAGCCAAAATTTGTTCCACAAATCCTAAAAGAAAGTGACCTAGATTTTTCACTGAAACAATTCACTATTTTCATTGCACCACTTTGGCTTCATTTGATACCTCAAGCTCAAGAAACTTTCAGTGATCACCTGAATAATGTCAGGTTTTGAATCTATTAGAAACTGTAAAAAAATGTCTGCCAAATTGATACAATCAAGTTGCTTACCAGAACTTCTAAATAGCTTTTGAAATGGTTTGGTCGATCTAGTTGCTTTAAGATTTACTGTGGCCTGTTGTACAAAACAGTAAAGTAACTTGAAATAGATTAGATTAACAACATTATTTCAATTCTATGAATGCACTGTACTCAAGGTTTATTTTTGGTTGTGAGAGGATTTTGTTTGCTTGTTCTGTTGGGGTTTGCTTGGTTTTCATTTTGCTTAGATTGATTTTTTTTTACATTAGTTCATAATTGTTTCCCTTCTCCAAAGTAATTTCCCAAAGTAACTACTCAGTGAGCTGAAATAAGTTCTTAAAACAAGAATTCACTTCCTGTGGGTAGCACTGGTATCTTCCTTGTACTGAACAGATTCACTAGAAATTGTTTTGTACTTCCCTTATACGTTACATCTTACAAGATCAGTGAAAAGTAACCTTTTACTATAAAATACTTCAAAATTAGGCAGACTGCATCATTACATTTGTAAGCTTCAAATTTTACAGAGATATTCTATTAACAGAACAGTAAAGGTTTTAGCTATATGCATGTTTTCATAAAGGACAAATACTCAGAACCAACATATTTAACAGGCTACTTAGCAATACTATGCTGCACCAAACTACAGTTTTAGCTTTCTTATATATTCCAGGATTTGTTTGATGAACACAAGCCCAAGGTGTTAACATCTTCACTTCTGAAAGAATTTACGGGAGGTTATCTTGTAGGCAGCTGAATCAACTTGATTATCAATCAGCAAGCAGAAATACTTGTTCACTGAATAGTTATATAAGTTGTAACGCCTTTTCATAGGAGCATCTCTTATGAAATAACTGTTACCCACGTATCATGATTACTTTCTTAATCTTCTTTATGCTATTAATTAATATAAGCTTCACTACAGTTAAAACCATACATTTGTATGAAAGGCACTAAAGATAAGTAATCCATAAAAATAATAATAATAAAAAATAATCTAAGAACTAAGAGGACAATTGCAAGCAACTTGTTTTAAGTGGCTGCTTTCCATTCTGTGGGAGTCCGGGTAAGGAGCTGAGCAACAAGTACAAAAAACTGAAAGGACTTCAAAACTCAGAGCCCAGAAAAATAAATTATACGCGTGTCAAGTGCCATTTTATAGAATTTGTGGCATACAGAACCTTCATGTTATGTGTTTGTGCATGATTTTTTTTTGTACTTGCCACCATGAATTCTACATTCAGGTTAACAAAAGAAAATAAAACACAAAACCCTAACCCAAACTCCCACACACCCTCCCAAGGCTTTTGCACTGAAACAGCACCCCCAGTATTAGAGAGATAAGCGAGTTAACTACATACTCTTTGTCTGAAGTCCGCATCAGCATTTGGGTTTAGCCCTAAAAGGGCTTGCTCATCCATCTCTATTGCTATACTCTTTGTTTCCTACTCCTAACTGGTCTGCCCACTTCTTCTAGAGGAGGAACTACCATCATCTGCAAACAGAGAAAGAGAAACTTTATTTGTTCAGCAGAATAACAAAATTTTAAAGTAGGACAGCAACAACCACAGAAGTTTGCCAACAAACCTCAAACACATCATAGGTACAGCACCGAAACATAAATGCGCATACTTCTTATGCAGATATCAGAATTCCAAGTCCTTTAATAAACTTTTAATAGTACTATACTACTTAATGAATAAGAAAAATTTGAAGTATACATATTTTTGTTATTTTGAAACGAGCCAACATCTTCATTAACAATGAAATGGCATGATGTGTACTATTCAACTGAAAGGCTTGAACTCCAATTTCAAGCACACAGAGGTTTCAGCAAGATATGACATAAGCGAAAATTTGCTACTTAAATGACAGACCAATGTATTTTTTTTTTCCCCACCACAAACTTCTCAACCCGAAAACTCTACTCATCTTTAATATAGTTAAGTTGCTTCATGAACCCCCTATAAAATATGTCCCCTAGGGGAGCACAGCTATTAGGAGGTCTTGCAAGTGCACACAAGAGAAGTGCCTTAGGAAGTAATCACAAAATACATCACACTGAGTTGTTAACAAAGTTCTCTGTTCCTACTAATGGGCTTACCTAGCAATGATTTCTATTTAGAAAATTCAGTGCAAGGTTAACCAGCAAGCTAGACAAATGTTCTATGAGGTTCTATAGGCATCATTGTCAAACACTAGGACACTGTTAAACAGCAAGAGGGGACAAAACTTCATCTATCCTTCAAAGCCCTTCTCTCCCACCCCCCCATGATAACATAGTAATTAGGCCTGAAATAAGGCCTTGTTACATAAGCATGTAGGAGGCAGGGGAAAGAAAATAGAGAAGAGGAAGAGATAAAATACAAAGAAGCTGTGGTTTGAAGCTGCCTACATGCCTATAGGTAGAACTTTTGGTTTCTTAGTATTGCATGTCTCGTGAACGCTCTTGTTCACCCTCCCCCACTGGAAGAAAGGTGGTACAGCGACAACTGAAAAGGGAGCACAAACTTTAACATAATAACACAGGCATTTCTAGAAATCTCACTACAGAACACACTATAACAAAACACATCATTAAAAGCAACTCAGTGAGGAAAACTGAGTTTGTACCAAGAAAAAATTGCAGGTTGCAGCAATACAGAAACCAGAAAATCTGGAACAAAGCAATGACTCGTGGTAAAACAAGCTTCACACACTGCCTTACAACACAGAGTAATCCCGCTCAGGGTCAGAACCTTTAGGGATTAAAGTTGCTCTGCTGAGTTGTCTCCCTCTTTGCCCCCAGCTTGTCTTCCCCATAATCAACATCCAAACCAGACAGATTAAAATAAAGGTAAAATGCTGCAGGGAAAATTAAGGTGGGGTTTTTTTGGTGGTTTTTGTTTGGGTTTTTTTTTTAGGGGGGGGTGGGGTGGGGGGGGTTGTTGGGTCGTTTTTAACAACATTTTTTGATTAGGGTCTGGTCCAGAGTTATACAAATCAAACTAATATACAGAAACATATTTCTGGCATACTGCCCTGCTGATACCACTACATTATCTGCCCAAAAGGTTGCAATCTTCTACAGGTGAGTGACAAGTTTAACTATTAAAAATAACCTGGCTCAGACATGTATTCTTTTCACTGGCTCAGCTAACAGCAATGCCAACCAGTTCTACTATCTTGTATATACTACATGAGCATATTTAAGATTTCATTTTCTACCATATATCCTTTTCTAAGAGTTTCAGCTTGACTAGACAACTGTGAAAGACAATTAATGAGATGGACTATTTGAATAAGCCTTTGGAGAAAGCTAACAAAACAGCTTTTCATGCTATATGGTTTTAGTTAAGCGGGTAGAAAATCTATTTTACCAGCCAGTTACACACATTAAAAGCAAAGCTGAACTGCAATTTTAATAATACAGTTTGAAAAAGACATTCCAACATACATTCAGTTATAATATCATGTTGTTAGAGCAAGTTTCATTTATATAAAAAAATGTTAATATGCAACTGCGTAGAAAGTACTGTCTTATTTACACAGTGGCACTTTTTTTGTTAACCAGTACACTGTGTTGGGTGGCAAAACGATCTGACTATAATTAGGAGGGTGCAATTCCCTAACATCAAAGTCATACAGGCTCTCATCAGAATAGTTTATTCCCTTTCATATATTAAATACTTATAAATACATTTGATAATAGAGGCTGCTTTCATACAGGAAAGCACAAATAAAACATAGTCACACTTTAAGTAGGAAAGACTGCCCAGTTTAACAATACTAACATGGTCAAAGGTGTGTTACTTGGGCCCGGATACCCTCTAATAATGAAAGCATTCTGAACATTTAACCACAGATGCTAATCACAGGAACAATTAGTAATTAAAGAATACTTCATTTACAGCGCTCATTCTAGCATTTACAAGACTGTGATGTCACACTAAGAGCCAGCGACACGCTTCATTTTAATTCCCTCAAATTTTCCCTATAATGAAACAAAGACAAGAAAAAAACATCTTTTAACATTCTTTTTCGAACGGCTTTGCTTGCTGCAGAGCCTACCTACAGGCTCTCAGGCGGTACATCCTTTAAACTGACCTAACGTGGTCAAAACGAACAGCTCAGCAACTATATCTATTTTGAGAACTTTTCAACTGGACTCGAAAGTTTTTCTTTCTGAAGTGACATACTAGGTCTTCATGTCAGGCACACTCTTACTGTCCGGGAATTCCCTGTGGAGAGCAAGGCCCTGTTGCCCTTCCCCCGGCCAAGGCTCGGTCAAAGAGCGCATCCTGCTCTCCGTGCAGAGCCCCCATCGCCGTGTGGCTCAGCGGCTCAGCCGAGGAGGGCATCCACACGCCACCGCAGCCACACTTGCGGCGATGACACTGGGGTTGCAACTTACCCCCCTCAGCGCCTTCCCGAGGCCGCTGCGGGGTGACAAAGCACTCCTCCTCCTCCGGCGGGACACCGGGGACCTCGGCACGCCGAAAGCAGCGGAACATGGAGGTGCGGGGAGGTTCTCCCCTCACGGTGCTGCAGTTCAAAAGCTTGCGGTTACTTCCTTCCCCCACCCGAGCCATACCGGAGGCCGGCCACCGAGGCAGCCCCGGCAGCACACGAACATAACCCCGCTGTAAGGTACAGAGCACATCAGAAAGCCCTCCATTTTTCGGGTTCCCCATCGGCTCCCTCATAGGGGTGAGGCCCGGTGGGGACCGGCCAACTCCGGCTCCTCAAGCACAGGGGTGAGGGCGGGCGCGGAGGCTTGCAGGGAACCCCCTTCCCCAGAGCTCCACAGCTGCGAAGGAGGCAGCATCGGCCTAACTGGAACCGGGGCACCGGAGATACCCCGCCACCGCCACCTCAGCGGGGCAGCCCGCTGGCGCTTACATCGCCCCTTCCCTGCCGCAAAAGCGCCGCGGCCGCCGTCAGCGACTGAGGAGGCCCAGTGCCCTCCGGGCCGAGTCACCACACGCCGCGTGTCGCGTCCTGTCCCCGGTTCCCCGCTGTTACCTTCCCGGTCACTCCTCCATCGTGGCGGCACTGCCGGCTCCCACAGCTCTGCGGCCGCCACGAGCATACGGAGCGGGCCAGGCCGCGCCGCCTCGGCTGGCGGCGGGAGGAGGAGGAGGAGGAGGAGGAGGAGGAAGAGAACACCCAGGGGAGGTGTTGAGGCCCCTGCGCGTGCGGAACGGCCTCCGCACCTCTGGGGAAGAAAAGGAAGCGGCCCCCGCCCCTCAGCCCGCCCGCCTGCCGCGCAGCGGGACTACAGCCCCCAGCATGCCGCGCTAACCGCCGCTTGTTGCCGGGGCACGCCGGGATACGCCGGCCCCACGGCACGCTGGGAGCCGTAGTCCTGCCGTGTGAGGAACGCGAGCGTAGGTTTCAGGACCGTGTGACCGGTGCGGCTGCTCACCCCTCACGGCGCTCTAAAACCAACCGCACCTGTTTAATACACCGGGACTGGCCCGTTCCGCTCCCTAACTCTCCTCCCGGGATCTGGAAGGGTGCGAGCTCGCCAGACGGGAGCGGCCTGCCCAGTGGTTCGCACGAGAAAGGGCCCGTCAGCGAGGAGGCGGGTCGTGAGGATCACTGATGTCAGTGAGGATCGCCTTATGTGACAGCAGTGTCCACCCATAATGTTCTGCAGCACAGCGATCTATGCGGGGTGGAAGGGGAGAGGTTAGGGTTGCGCGTGTCTGTGGAATCAGTTGGAACACTATTGATAAATGCAAATAAAAGGACCTGATGGCCAGTGAACATGAGCCAGCTTGTGCCCAGGCAGCCAAGAAAGCCAACAGCATCCTGGCCTGTATAAGGAACACCATAGCCAGCAGGACCAGGGCAGTGATCATCCCCCTGTACTCAGCACTGGTAAGGCCGCACTTCAAATAGCGTTCAGTTCTGGACCCCTCAATGCAACAGGGACATTGAGGTGCTGGAGCGACTCCAGAGAAAGGTAATGAAGCTGGTGAAGGGTCTGGAGAACAAGTCTTAGGAGGAGCAGCTGAGGGAACTGGGGTTGTTTAGTCTGGAGAAGGCTGAAGAGGGACTTTATCGCTCTCTATAACTAGCTGAAAGGAGGTTGTAGTGAGGTGGTGGTCAGTCTTCTAAATAACAAGTGATAGGACAAGAGGCAATGGCCTCAACCTCTGCCAGAGGAGGTTTAGACTGGATATTAGAACTTACGCTGACAGAGAGTAATCAGGTATGGGAACAGACTTCCCAGGGAAGCGGTGGAATCACCATTCCTGCAAATGTTAACAAACCGTGTAGATGTGGCCCTTAATGACATGCTTAAGTGGTGGTCTTGGCATCCTGGGGTAAAGGTTTGAACTTGATTATCTTAAAGGTCTTTTCTTGCTGCGGAACCGTCCCCAGCCACGGTGCACAGGGGAGGCAGCACTCGGACCAGTCATGAAACGGACCATGAAACGGAGCAGCGCCAAACCTAGAGGGAGAGACACACACACGCCCATAGGGGCAGCCTACCCGTACCAACGACCCCAGCCTCCCACGGGTTAGCAAGGGAGGCCATGTCCGGCTACCGTCCCGATGGGAGCGCGGTGCTGGCTGCTGTCTCCTACGGGCGCCTTCCTGCCACGTCCTCCGCAGCAACATGATCAGGGACGGCGTGATCAGACACCGCCACGTTCAACTGAGCCTCTTCCTATGGGGAACTATAGGAACCAAGACTATACGGGGCCACGGTGCAGAGGGGTTCTGCTGGCCGCGGGCCATAGCGGGCTACCGGACCACGCGGTCTCCGTCGGACCGGAACCTGAGCGCAGACTGACGGCAGCCTCCGCCAATGGCGCTCTCGTTCCAGCCAATGGGTGGGCAGGACGGGCGGGGGCGGGACTTCCGGCGGACGGGTGACGGCAGGCGGTGGCGCGGTCGGCCTTTCCTTTCCTTTCCTGCGGGCCGCGGAGGAGGCAGCACGATGAAGGCGTCGGGCACTGTGAGCGAGGGCTGGGGCGCAGGGGGCACGGCGGGCACCGGGGCTGACACCGAGGTGGAGGCTGCCGTTGGGAGGGCGGCGGCGCGGGCTTGCGGCATTGGAGAGCGGCTTCTGCGCGCACAAGCGGCCCTGCCAGGCCCGCGACGGAGGCGAGCGGCGAACATGGCGGCGGTGCTGTTCTGGCCAGACGCGTGGGGAGGCCGCGCCTCCCGGGAAGGGGGCCGTGATGGACGGGGCGCACAGCTGGGGCCGTGGGCCGATCCGCTTGGGTCGTTAGTCTTTCCCTACCCCTTCCGCCGCGTCGGCGGCGGTGCCGACCCGTGGCGGGGCGGGGGCCGGCGGCGCAGAGGGTCTCACGCAGTCTGTGTGTCGTGTTCGTCCAGCTGCGGGAGTACAAGGTGGTCGGGCGATGCCTGCCCACGCCGAAGTGCACGACCCCTCCTCTGTACCGCATGCGCATCTTCGCTCCCAACCATGTTGTCGCCAAGTCCCGGTTCTGGTACTTCGTTTCTCAGCTGAAGAAGATGAAAAAGTCTTCTGGAGAGATCGTGTACTGCGGCCAGGTAAGGGATTTAAAGCACAAAAAAGTGCGAGATACGTAAAGAATTTCAGCTGTGGAAGGAATTTATAGGAAGTGCTGTTATTGGGGGGTGAGAGTGAAATTAACTTCCCCTTCGGTTGCTGTGAAGCTGAGTGACAAATCAGTTTTTTCAAAGTAACAGTATATGCCTAGTAAACTAAACAGAAACTTCCTAACACTTCAGAGTTATGAACTGTGTTACTGGTCAGTGCTGCTGTCTGGTTCTGGTGCTTGTTTCATTATGGAACATAAGAGTCATCTGGACATTCATAACCCTTGGAAAGTAGATATTTGTGTGTTTCTACTCCTCTACCTTGATACCTAAAGGACATCGTTTAGAGTTTTAGAACTGAAATCATGTGTGTATTTTTCTTTCTGTGCTGAATTACTAAAACTTTTTACTCTGAATTACAGAGGCTTTAATATAGTTACGTGGCCATGGAGAAAGAACAAATAGCTGGTTTTTGCAATAAAACATAACAGTGATTTTCTCAGAGCTCTAACATATTCGAACTTGCAAAATGCTGGGGGTGTACTGTGTCTTAACTGCTTTTGTGCTCATGTTTAATTCCAGGTTTATGAGAAGTCCCCTCTGCGGGTAAAGAATTTTGGTATTTGGCTGCGCTATGATTCTCGTAGTGGAACTCACAACATGTACAGGGAGTACCGGGATCTGACCACTGCTGGTGCTGTCACCCAGTGCTGTAAGTGCATCTAACTGAAGCATAAAATAGATTAAGTCTTAAACTGCACATAAGGTGGTCTGACTTTATCCATAGTAAAATAACTGTAACACTGATAAAGTGGTAAGTGCCTGGAGAAGTGTATAGATGTCTGTATGATGTATGTGGTATCTTGTTACCACTCTACACAGTTTTGCTGAAAACATTCTTGCTTCATCTTGGTGTGACTTCATACATTCTAGTAGTAGTTTTGCTGTACAGACAGAGAGTTTTGTGACATTTTAAGTGCTGTATATCTTCCTAAGCCTTGCAGAAATGATATTTCAGATATCATGTGGAAGATATTAGATCTGTCCTTTGGAGAGCAAGTAAAAAACCCCTGTGTTGCTCCAAGATCTCATTGCCTCAGTTCAAGGAGAATTGAAGGTTGTCATTCTTTCAGTCTGAGATGTGTCGTGATCGAGGGACAGACCACTTGTTTAGGTGATGCTGTTGATTCAGATACTATAGAAGTGTTATGAACACAGCAGAATGCACATAAAAACCCAAAGAATATTGTTACTCATAACGATATTCTTGTCATGTGTGCAGATATTAAAGGTATCTTGTCGCCTTTCAAAAGCTGAAGTGCTGTTGAAAGTGAAATTTAAGGTTCTACATTAACTTACACAGTAATTCCTGTTAATTAACATACTGAAGGACTGCTTCAGAGTCCTGAGAACTTAATTTTGGCACTATACAGTGAGTTTGGTAATTTTATGTTCAAGAATACTTTTGGCAGGTAAGTTTTTAATAAGCGTGTTAGATGTTCATTGGAAGCATTGTAAGTGCAATAGTATTTCAATAACTGTATCTTGTGAAACTAGCCGTGGACATCGAGATTTAAAGACAGTGATTTGCACAGCTACAGGGAGGAATTTTCAGGTAGCCTGTGCACAGATGGCTTTCTTCTGTTGTAAAAGCTTAATTATGTGGCCTTAATAATCCATGTTTCTATCACTTGTCAGTTTTAAGAAAAGTAAAGATAACCTCAGATTCTACCTTTACTTGTACTTGCTTTTGGAAGAGAATGTTTTGGGGTTTTAAGTTCACCTGTCTTTTCAGTGATTATATTTCAGTGTTGATTCAGTCAGTTTTCTTGTGCAAAACCAGACATAGTAGATTACTTCTGTACATGTGTACCATCTTGAAATCAGGCAAGAGGAATAAGGTGGCACTTTCTTGGAGGAGTTTGGTTATGAGTTCCAGTTGGCTGCTGCATGTTGGTTCTGTGATATTTCTGCTGTTGCTTTAAATACTAAACCCAGTGTGATTAAGTAAAGAACTTAGAAGAAAAGTGACTTTAAAAGTTGTAGATGATAAACATTTCCTGATGTAAACATTTCCTTGAAAAGATTTTTGAACTGAAAATGTCTTAAGTTTTGAGCTGGGTGAATGAGTTTTCTTGTTACAGACCGCGATATGGGAGCCCGTCACCGTGCCCGTGCTCACTCTATTCAGATCATGAAAGTTGAGGAAATTGCTGCTAGCAAGTGCCGTAGACCAGCAGTGAAGCAGTTCCATGTAAGTGAAGTAATGTCACAGTGGCTGGTGGGTTCTGGTCTAATACTGGACTGGGAGGGCGAGTTCTCTGGTACAGGTTTCCTTTGCTGGCTCAAATAGAAAAGGAACCAAATAGCAAAGGATAGGAACTCGAATAACAAAGCAACACCTGTGTGCATAGGTTTTCAATGTTGTTATATTATTGATAATGGTTTCTAGAACTGCTTGAATGAAAGTAAAACTAACCCAAATATATATTACGGTGCCAAAAATGTGCCTTTAGCAGGTATTTCTTTACAAAATTTGCAAAACCAAGGCATCTGTTAG
This sequence comes from Loriculus beryllinus, assembly GCA_039877255.1. Classification (NCBI taxonomy): domain Eukaryota; kingdom Metazoa; phylum Chordata; class Aves; order Psittaciformes; family Psittacidae; genus Loriculus; species Loriculus beryllinus. Next base: position 25,092 of record JBCJKH010064064.1, read on the forward strand.
CTCCCCTGAACTAGATCTAATCTGTGGATGCATTAGTTTTCTGTGCACAAGTTAAACAGTTGAATATAGCTTAGCTGTTTATTACGAACTGTTTTCTGTTGTTCATCTAGTATCTCAATGCAGAAATATTTTTCTTGCAGGATTCTAAAATCAAGTTCCCTCTGCCACACAGAGTTCTGCGTCGCCAGCACAAACCACGTTTCACCACCAAGAGACCAAACACTTTCTTTTAAATATGGAAACGTGCTATCAACTCTGTGTTGTAATAAAGATCTTATTTGAACCTTTGACTCACAGTTGTCTTTCGGAAACAGTGTCCTGGATACCAAGGAGCATCCCTTCCTACTCTTTATTTTTCTACCCTGTTGGCAGCCTGCTATATACAGCTACAATTCCATTGAAACAGGTGAATGTTTCAGGTGCTGACTTGAATCATCAAAATATCCTATCAATAAACAAAATTTTAATAACCAGCTTTCCAGGTCACAGTAAATCTGTTGTTGAGCAGCTGTAAAATCCTACATCCACTTAGTTCTGTCCTGGGTTCAGCAGTAGGAGCCATTTTTTTCTCCTTCTTAGTAGCTGGTGCAGTGCTGTGGTTTTGACTTTCAGCCTGGGAACAATGCTGACGACACTGATACATTTAGTTGCTGCTCAGTAACGTTTACTCTGACCAAGGACTTTCTCAGTCTCATGGTCTGCCAGGGAGGAGGGGAAGTTGGGAGGGAGCAGACACGACACCTGACCCAAACTAGCCAAAGGGGTATTCCATACCACAGCACATCATGCCCAGTATATAAACTGGGGGCAGTTACCCAGAAGGGTTACATCACTGCTCAGGTTGGGCTGGGTATCGGTTGGTGGGTGCTGAACAGTTGTATTCCCTTGTTATTTCCCTTATCATTACTATTATTGGTGGTAGCAGCAGTGATTTGTGTTATACCTTAGTTACTAAACTGTTCTTATCTCAAACCATGGGAGTTACATTCTTTTGATTCTCCTAACCATCC
>JBCJKH010064068.1:0-13876 GCA_039877255.1 Loriculus beryllinus
GAGTTAAAATCATGAGGTAATGGAAACAGTTAAGCTGCCAACATTTTTGTTATGTTCACTTTCAGATCATCTCTAAATCACATGCAGAGCTGCTGTCCAAGTTTTCTCCAGTTTCAATAAGATCTAGCTTTATTACAGCAATGTGCCAGGAGCAATAGCATCTACCAAAATAGTGCTCTTAGTTAAATCTATGCTTGAACTACAATTGCCCAGAAATTAGAACTGGAAAACAAAAACAACCCTTTAGTTAATGAGTCAGATCTTATTAGATATTGAAAACTGGCTGTACTTCATTTCAAGGCTGGCAAAAATTATGACCATTATCTGTATGCAGTTAAATACACATAACAATTTTTATTCTCATATGGTTTCAGTATAATGATACGTTTCACTTTTAGCCAGGGATATAAGCAGGGCAACTAATAAGATTTCGCATAAGTATCTAACTAGTCTTCTACGGTTTGTTGTTATTGTTTGTTCTGGTTTTTTTATAAAAGCCTTCATTATATTTAAATCATTGCAGTTTATGCTATTTTCTCTATTTATAAGGTATAAATATAGATTTTCTTTTGGTTGCAGACTAAATCTAGATCTCCTATATAAACGTAAAAGCAGCAGCACAAACTGTTTAGTCCAACTACTAGTACTAATTTTTGACTGACTACTACTTGAATGACCAGAAATGATCAGCTGCTTTTTGCTGTTAGTGGAGAACTGGTTTATCTTCTGGATACCAGTGTAGTGTAATGGTTCTAATTACTCCTTAAAAACCTGCCATTACTTTTTAAAAATTGCAGTAGGTTCACCTTTCATGGTACATTAACTATAAAAATCTTCTCATCAGAGTCTGAAGTGGGCCTCTGCACGCATATTGTTGCTCCTTGTTGGGTCAGTGAGGGACACTGGCAGAGCATCTCAGTGCATTCTGTCAAAATCTCCGAATAAAATTGTTCTTCTGGTCTTCAGCTCTAGGATGCCTTTGTTATAATCAGTTTCTGGTTTTCTTTTTTGTATCATTATGTACTAATCAAGTAACTTTTTTGTGATTTAATGGGCTTTTGAGGAAATTCTGAAAACCATGGGCTCAGTACACAAGAAAGAAATCTACTTTCTCTTAGAAAGTTACTCGCCTATCAAGACTTACAAAAACACTTTGAATATATGGTAACAATTCTGCTAAAATTTACATAAAACTCCCATCTCATGCAAGAAATCTTTTGCAAAGCGGTAACCTACATAATGGCATGGCAGTTACATACTATACATAAAAACACATAATGTAAACTTGGATCAAATGCCTTGCTAACTTGATACTTGTTACAGAAGTTGAGCTAGTTTTTTTATTATTTCCTTGAGTATTTTCTAGAAATTAAGCCATACCTTATAAAATATTTTTTTTTTTTCATGTTCACTTTTCAAAGTTCATCTGACTTCACAAATTGGTAAGCAATTAGTCTTGAATTTGATTGGTACAGGTACTTTGATTTAAATATCTCATTTAGTAAGACTGAATGGGTTGACTTTATTCAGCTGTAGAACTTTTTTCTGTCTGAATTAAATAAAATATTTTACTTAAAATATTTATATTTTCACTTAGTTTCATGATATATACAGGGTTATAAACATTAAATATAATTTACAAATATGTGAGATTTATAAGGAAATATGTAGTGTGTATATTCAGACAATGTATTTTAAGGATGACTTAGTACAACAGAAGAATATTAATCTTAAAGTTCTACTGGAACAAAAGAAGTTATATTGATGTAAAGCAGTATTAGAGAGCTTTTATTTCACTTAAAGATGAAAATATTTCTTTATTAAGGTTGCTGTAAAACCCCAGTATCCATATCTCTAGGTGCCAAAAAACTATAATTTAGATAATTTAGAGAAGTAATTTGGCTTACAGTCTTAAAAATGGTAGACATAAAGTTTGGGTTTTTTTACTAAGTTTTCATAAATGGAAAGAATGAATATTTTCTCATCTTATGTTTAAATTCATCTGAACTGATAGAAAAGTGATAATTCTGAAACATTTATTACTGCCATTTAACTAAAAAATGGACCTCTCTTCCTTAAAATAATTATTTATGCTTGTTGAATAATGTAAATTAAAAATGTTAATGGAATTGTGACTATGTTTAAAGGTCCATCAAAATTTCCACTATACCTATCAAACCTGCTTTGCCTTTGTGTAAGCATAATACCACATATGAATTAAACTCAAACAGTAAAACCAATCAACCAGCTGCCCTCCCCCTGAAACTAACACAAGACACAAGTATATAGACCACTTCTTTTATATTATGTATTTTCTACTGTGATGCTTGCAGAAAGATTCCCACTAATGAGGATGACTACTGCTCAAAATGGCTCACTTCTGAAAGAGCTTACATTTGTGCCAAATCCTGCACTTAATAGTTGAGAGATTAAAGATAAAAAGATGTTTCTAACTGTAGTCTGACATTTTTATTTCTACAGGATAACAGCAAGGGAGTGTGCTGCTAGTTTTTCAGATTATCTTTGCGATGACTATCGTGATCCCCTGGCTTATGAGGGACATCTTTGCCCACAGCATAATTCCACAAAAACATACAAATAATGATAATAACATTTATGAAACCTTTGTCCCATATGTTTTTCTGTTTTGAGGACTTTTTCTTGAGGAATCTTCCAAGAATCACCCCACTGTACACATATATTAATACTACTATGTATGAGAGGCTAGGTGTGCTTTCAGGACACTCATTTACTGTTTCTCAGTTGATGAAGCTCAGAATTTAGGCAAGAGAGCTGATGTTTGAAGGAGGCATGTGGATGACCTATCAGCCATTACTTTATTCTAATGAAGCATCCTGTTTCCACAGTATTAATGAAATTCATTGCTGTAACTACTCACAGCCACCTTTCTACTAGATAGATGAAAACATCCTAAACCCATTTATTCATCTATGGCTAATTGGGATACTATTCCCTATATTACTAAATCTGGGTAATCCCTACCACAGTGGCTTCCAAGCAAAACTGTTCCAATAGACTGCAGTGAGATAGAAGACTGCCACGCCAGTAACATGCCCCTTCACCCAGAATTCAGCAGCCTGCTTTCCTACCCAGAGCATAACTGTTATAAATCAACTTTAAATGCCTCAAATCTACCAAAATTTCCATCTTATCTTCGTAGTGCTGTTTAATATGATTCCTCAGGGGTACCTAGACCCTAACCAGCCAAAGCAATAGATTTTTCATGTAATAAAACATGGAAGACAAATATCTTTTGGAAGACAAATGCAAGGACTGTGAGAATGAAGACCTTAGGCTCACTGAAGGAGAGAATAAGGTTTGAGATCATCTTAGGAACCTGAATGTGCACAAGTCCATGAGACCTGAAGAAATCCATCCGCGGGTCCTGAAGGAGCTGACGCAGGAAGTTGCGAAGCCACTGGCCTTTATATCGAAAAATCACGGCAGTCAGGTGAACTTCCCGATGACTGGAAAAACAGAAATATAGCCCCCATTTTCAAGAAGGGGAAAATGGAAGACCCAGGGAACTACAGACCAGTCAGTCTCACCTCTGTACCTGGCAGGATCTTGGAGCAGGTTCTCCTGAAAAACGTGCTAGGGCACGTGAAAAACAACAAGGTGCTTGGTAACAGCCAGCATGGCTTCACTAAGGGGAAATCCTGCCTGACCAATTCGGTTGCCTTCTATGAGGGACCTACAGAACTGATGGATAAGGACAAGGCAGCTGAAGTTGTCTACCTGGATTTTTGCAAAGCGTTTGACACTGTCCCACATGACATCCCTGTCTCTAAATTGAAGAGACATCAATTTCATGGGTGGACCACTCAGCGGATAAAGTGGATAAAGGCCACACACAAAGAGTTGTGGTCAACTACTCAATGTCAAATTGGAGATCTGTAACAAGTGGTTCTATGATTTTATGTGTCCCTCAGGGAATGGTGTTAGGGTCGATCCTGTTCAGCATCTTTGTCAGCAACATGAACAGTGGGATTGAGTGCGCCCTCAGGAAGTTTGCCCACGACACTATGTGGTTCGGTTGATACACTGGAGGGAAGGAATGCCAGCCAGAGGGACCTTGACACACATGAGAGGTGAGCTGATGCCAACCTCACGAAATTCAGCAAAATGAAGTGCAAGGTTCTGCACCTGGGTTCTGGCAATCCCAGGCACAGCTACAGGCTGGGCAGAGAATTGGTTCAGGATTGTGCAGTTCTGGTGTCCTCAACATAAAAAGACATGGAGCTGTTAGAGGAAGTCCAGAGGAGGGCCACAAGGATGATAAGGGAGCAGAAGCACCTCCTGTATGAACACAGGCTAACAAAGTTTGGTCTGTTCAGCCTGGAGAAGAGAAAGCTGTGTGGAGACTTCATAGCAATCTTCCAGTATCGGAAAGGGGCCTATAAGGATGCTGGAGAGGGACTCTTCATCAGGGACTGTACCAACAGGACAAGGGGTAATGGGTTTAAACAGGGGAAGTTTAGGTTAAATATAAGGAAGAAGTTCTTTACTATGAGGGTGGTGATGCATTGGAATGGGTTGCTCAAGGAAGTGGAAAAAACTCCATCCCTGGCAGTGTTCAAGACCAGGTCGGACAGAGCTTTGGGTCTAGTGGGAGACACCTCTGCCCATGGCAAGGGGCTTGGAACTAGATGATCTGAAGGTCCTTTCCAACCCTAACTATTTTATTATTCTATGATTCTATGAGATATACTGTACTTGAGATTCAGTAGCTAGCACCTTTCACAAGATTACAGATAATCAGACTGTTTATTTTATTTTTTGAGAATGAAAATTTACTGTCATATGAGTCACAAACAGCAAATAAGCTATTTCTTATCACTTACTTTTGAAACCCATATAATCTCTGGTAGGTCAGGCAAGAACCAAGCCTGTTTTTTTCCAAAAGTATAGCTACCCATTTTAGCTATTTGAAATCACCCTTCTGAATGAAAGCTCTTGTCACATAATATCAGGACAACTGGACCATTATGAAATTATTTTCATCTTGAACAATTACTATCAGGAAGTTCTATATCTTGTTAAGATTTAGGGTCTCATAAATCAAAGGCTAGGCTTTCTGTCAAGTCAGACTTTGCCTTGACAGGAGGTTAGTTTCCAAAAACAGCTGTGTTACTTGAGACGTGTAACTTGCAGTTCAGTGAAGTGAAAGGCTCACCTCAGCTGGAAACGATATTTCACTCCCAAAAAGTCATTATGGGATACGATGTGACAAAGCATGTCCTTTCCTTCACTGACAAGCATACCATATGGCACAAAATGCCACAACCTGTTCAAGTTTAGGGTAATAACACATGCAGTCACATAGCTGTATTTTTTTTTCCCCACGTAAGCATTAATGTGAAACTGTTAAGCAGGAAGGAAGTAATAGGAAAATGTTTCAATGGCACTTGCATTCCTTCATGATTGATTCCTACCTATAAACATTATAATTCAAAGACCAGCACATTCCAGGAAATTCCTGGATTGCTTGTGCCTTTCTCTGTTGTCCCTCCAACAGATGGTTGAAGTCCTCCACGAGGACCAGAGCTTGTAAATGTGAGTCCGCATCTATCTGTACCTCCATCTCTCTGGGCCTCATCCACTTGTTCTTCCTGGTTGGATGGCCTGTAGCAGACCACCACTGTAATGTCCCGTCTCTTTTTAGTCTTGATCCATAAACACTTGTTTCGGTCCTCAGCCATTCTCAGTCAGAGCTCTGCACAGATGAGCTGGTTGTTGATATTGAGGATGACACCCCCTCCTCATCTCCCCAGCCCCTCTTTCCTGAAGTGTTTGTATCCTTCCATTCCAACACTCCAATTGTAGGAGTCATCCCATCAGTCTTTGTGATGCCAATGAGGTTTTCAATAACACTGATACCTTTGGTGACAGCTGAAATGTTACCTGATGCAATGAAAGAAAACAAAACTGTTCCATAAATGGTTTAAAACCTTCTACATTCAATTGATGTTGAGCATAAAAGATCTAAGACTTAATTTCTTATTGTTTATAATCAAACCTTTATCCATATGCCTAATATGCGTTAGGTTTTTTCTGTGTGAGAGGAAAGCCATCAGAATTTTTGCTGGACTTTCATTTTTTTTGGACATTCTTAATGGCAGAATTCTCTGAGCATAGGCAAGAACATCCACCTATAATCCTGCGAAAGTGGGCCACAGCTGTACAATAATGAGGAAGCTCTGCCAGGGTCAAAGTTGCAATGCCTGTATTTTTCAGAGTTCATAACTGAGATCTTCCGCCATCCATAATGAATGGTTTATCACATCAATTTGCTTTAGAATAAACATAAATTACTACTGACACTTCTATTTTTCACTAGCACATCAGGTTTCTTGTAACAAACCTTTTCAGAAGAAAGGGAACATCTTTTAAACAAGTTCACACTTCTTTACTGCAGACTCATTAAAAAAGAAGAAAAGAGAGGTGGTTTCAGTAATGGTACTTAAGCCTGGAGTAAAACTATCAATTATTGAAATTCATTAATTAAGCAAAATATTTGCTGAAAGTTGCTGCACACCTTAGTTTGAAGATTTTTCATTCAAAATACAGTCTCATTAAAATTTTACATGCTAATCAGTATGTTTACAACTTAATTTTGTGAGACCATAATTTTGCACCTAGACTTTGAATTCTTTTCATTATAATTCTATGCCAATTAACTCAGAGGAGAAAAAGTAATTTAGAGGTTTGCATAATTGCCCAGATGTGAAGATGTAGCACAAGTTGAAAAGAGAAACAAAGACTTTTAATCTTACGATGTAAAAAAGAATATAGCTCACTTTAGTTTTTTCTAGGCTGCTAATTTTGCAAATCTATTTTTGGATGTAACATAGAGTAGTCTGACTTTGCTTAAAATCTGGAAATTGTTTTGATATTCTAGTTTTCAGTACAACTGCTTTTAAAAGAAAACTTGTTATAAGGATAGAAATCAGGGTTTTCAAAAACATACATTGAATATTGAACTTTCTACCAAAAGTAGGTAAACACAATATTGTTCAGTGAGAATCTTGAAGGTTAAGAAATTTCTCCATTCAAAATCTTTTAGTTACTTCTGTATCATATATAATTAACAATACCTGTTAAAATTACTTTTTGGATTTTTTTTAATTTAATTTTTCATCATGTTTTCAAACACCTTCTCTTTTCTAGAAAAAATTTTGTTCTCTATATTCATTATGCATTATCTTGCTTTCTGGGCTTCATGAAAAAGATCAGTTATGAAGAAAGCTCAGATTGTGCACAAGGGTGAGTCCAAAATACCTGTGAATATTTTACCTTACAGCAATAAAAAGTACACATCAATATGCAATCTCAAGAAGCACAGAACTCCATCTAGTTAGCACAGAAGCTGATCCATAATGGTGAAGCATCCATTTAGATCACCCACCATCCAAGAAATTTCCAAACGTAATATCAGTTTTTTATACTATTTCTCTGCTTGTCTCATAAAAAAATAAATATGATAGAAAATTAAAGTGGAATTACATGTGCTTTTTTTCTCACAGATTGTACAAGTTCAAGACAGTACAAATTATTATTATTATGTGTTATGCAGGTCAAGTATTGGGTGCTGTAAGATATTTGTATAATCAATACGAAACTGAATTATAAAATGGTTTAACATCTCATGTTTAAGGCTCCCCAAAAAAGTTTGTGAGGAATCTATGAGGAAATGTGGCTTATTCTAGGGCATGTTTTAGGGAAGACGCAGCAGAGCACTTAAAACTTGTCTATTTTTATTAAAGACCATGTGTTCACCATTTTGAAGACAATACATTGGAATAATTGGAACATGATCATGGAGGCTCTCTGTTAAGCGGCAGGAGACTGAGAAAAATCAGAGTATAGATTGGAGGAAATAAAATTACATAAATATTTTCTAAAAAAGAAGCCAACAGCATCTTGCTTGCAACTGGTATTAAAGGGAGGTGCCAATTTATACTAGAAGAAACTTAGATTTAGAGGAAAAGAGTTTTAAATTTAAACACAAACAAAAAAAACCAAAAACACACAAAAAGAAAAAAAAACCAACAAAACACAACAACAAAAAAGTCCTACAATGTATTTCCCTTACTTCACATTTAATACAAAAGCTAAACTGAATGTGGTAGCTTAGTCTTCTAGATTATTTGACCTGCCATTACATCTCCTGCTGTTACACTCCTAACTTTGGAAATGGACAAACTGCAGTCAATCACAACTGAAAGAATTACTACTGTTTCTGTATTGCTGAAGTGCCAACATTATTCATGGAACTTTCAAAAAAGTTCGTGCAGTCAATTAATCTATGTATTAAAGAGTTTAAGATGATTCTCTGAAGAAGCTCATAAAATATAGTAGAAACATGGAAACATACTAAGGGATTTAGCTGGATTATCCCTCGTTCTTTCTCTTTAAATAATTTTTACTTTGATCCTTCTTGCTATTCTCAAACTGGATGTTTATACCTTTATAATGACAATATAACAAACTTTTCCCTGTGCAATGAGATTACTCTCAAATGTAAAAATGTTGGGGCTTAAAATTTGACAGCATGTTTGAATACTTCAAGGAAAAAATGTAACAAAGATATGGAAGTGTACATTTTAAATATTATGAGATAATATCTCTGTAGTTTAATAATAGAAATAGTAAGAGTTTTAATTCTTAATTATTGATATCAGTACGAGTGGAGAAAACTGATAGTAAAATGGGTTTTTAATGTGAAAATAGGCATTTGCATGTCAGCTTTGAGAAGGTCCTTTTAAACATTTGAAAACTTCTCTTCAGTACTTCAGGGAGACAAGCAGAAGACTTTATTTTGTACATGGATTTCTTCTTCAAGTTTCAGACTGAAAAATAAAGCACTGTATGCAACAATTGCTCATGCAAATCTAAATATGCGGTAAAAATAAGGGCATGTATTTCAATAATAATGCTAATTTTAAATGAAAATAGTAAGAAAAAGTTTATTTAGATGCATGGACATGAGTCTGCAGCATGCAATTTGTTTGCAATAAAAGTATATCTACCACTGCTGAAGTCATAGAGGTTACACCACAAAAGAATATCATGAGTTTGCAATTCACATTTGTTTGCATTTTTCATCTGATATTCTGATACATGCTTTTCAGCTTTCTATTTTCATTCAGCCAGCAGCACCCATCTGGAGCTTTGTTTTATTTTTTTTGTTGTTTCTGTCATGCAGACAAACCTCCTCTCCCCCACTATATATGCAATTTTTTCATACACAAAAAAGGTAAAAATAAAGAAGGGATGTTTTAAGCTAAATCAGTAGTCAGAGGAAAACATTCAAGTTGTTTGACTCACTAGGAGATGTGTGTAATCATATACACTATTATCCTTGGATACCTATGTATGCAGTAAAAGACAGCTGGGGAAATGATAGATTTGCAGTGGAAGGATGAAGCGAGGCAATGTCTAAGTCTCCAGAGAGGCTAGATTTGAACAGAAGTGACGAAATTTTGCAAAGGACCAGCAAGAATAAGAAGCAGAGATAGGAAAACAATGGAGAATTTAACAGTGAAATAGAATAGGTAGAAGAAGTAGTGAACTCATACAAGAGAAAATGATCCAGTGAGTAAAGCGTAGGGAAGAAAATAGAAATCAGAGAAGGCTAAAAAAGGAACACAGCTGAACTCAGCTGAGTTAGAATTGTAGATCCAGCCACCAAGACAGCAGGGAAAAGGAGGGTTTGGTGAATGCAAAGTATTCACCTATACCAGAAATGGAGGAATTACATACGCCTAGTAAGACAAGTGATTGGCAGAGTGTCTTGAACGACTGCATGATGTGAAAAAGAAATAGCTTGGCACATGCTTAAGTCTATCTACATACATGCAGCCTTAAACATATGGGTGTTTCTCTGAAGGAGGCTCAAGACTCCTGTAACACTGGTTAGATGGAGAATCCAACTGCGTAGTATATGTCCAAACTAATTCTTCACATGTATATGAATTGAGATAAGAGGATACATTTTTCTTATGCTGATAATGAGAAACCCCTTCAGAAAAGTCCTTACTTCATGTAGTATTCCCTTTTGAGAGAGGACTGAGGTGTAAAGGTGTTGTGAACAGAATTAAAGGGGGGGAAGGGGAGAGAGGGAAGAAGGTGAATTACAGTGGCTACCATTCTTCCAGACTAAAAAGACTGAAAAAACAATTACAAATATCTTTGACCTGGGGTCTCCCAGGATCAGCCCTGACTTCTGCCAATGATTCTTGTAACTGTATGGATATTTGGTCCATGCTGACTATGTCTAGAATTTGCAGTGCAAGCACATTCAACACAAAATGGGAAATTATGAAAATATTTTTTCCCAAAGAAATTTTTAAGTGATAGTCACTTCATTTTGGTATAGAAACCAAAATGAACTATTCCTACAATTATACCTATGGATGGATAGGTTATAAGCATATGAGTAAGTTTCCTGCTTCTCAGTCTTGCTGCTATCTCACATACAAAGCTAGATGAGGAACTTTTTGTATTTGTGATATCAATAGGAAAAAAGAAAATGAGATAAAATCATTAATAAAACAATAGCCAACAATATACTGTCAACACAGCTTCCACTCTTCAAGTCTATATGACAGTTTTAGTATAATGAAACATAATAAAGAGGCAAGATGTACAAAAAATGCAACCTAATGCTAATCCTTTTGATATATCATCCAACTATAAACTAGATTTTTCATTGCCCTTTATAGCATCAATGCAGGTATCCAATTTACCACAATGAATTTCCCGATCTTTCAACTAACACACCTTTCCAGTCTTTCAGCACCTTGCTCTGCATTTTTCTTCCTTCCACCTTAGTATTTTTTTTCCTAATGTCATAAAGAAAAGTTACATTTGGGCTCTTACCACAGATTCAGAGAAAATTCAGGCTACTTCAGTTTGAAAACTTATTCAGGTAAAAGTAATTTGCCACAGAGATGGAGTCAACGTTTCAGGATGTTGACTGGGAAGTTCAGTCTTCCTTCCAGCACTGGGAAGTTCAACATAAACTCTTCAGACCTGCAATTCTATTTGTTCTAACTGGTCTCTAGGTTACTGTCCTCATACCGCAACACAAAAGCACATTTTGAGAGCCTTCTTGCAAAACTGTTAAAGTGACTTGCTGTTCAAAATAGCGTATCTGAAATTATACACAAGTTTTGAACTTTTTAATACAATCCCCATCTTGAAAGATTTTTCAGTTCCACTAAAAAATAATAGCAACTTACTGCATCTTTTTTCAAAAAAAACTTTGTTTCTTAATATTTGGTCAATTTACTAAAGTCATTCCAAAAAAAAAAAAAAAAATCACAAACACAAGCAGTAGGTGTTTCTACTGTTGCTGAAGTGACAGATTTTTTTTTTTTTCTTTTTTGCTTCAGAAGGTAGCCAAGTGGAGTTGCACAAAATAAGTCAGAACACATCAATTGAATTGATATCAACTGCAAGGTATAAACAAATGGGTTGAATCTGATATTTCAGTTTTCAAATTCTGTTGAAGAAGATTAAATTAGACTACTATTCAGATAAATCTCCTGTTTGACCTCTGACTTAGAATCAAGAATAATCATTGAATAGCTCTGCAGTGGAGGAAAACCATGGATTTTTATTAGCAAAATTTGTACTTCTAGACAATAGACAAAACAATAGACTATTTTTTTAACTTGCAGACCACAAACTAAATTTACTGTGCATAAGTTGTTGCAACAATTAGTATAATATTTATTCTTCTATCATTACATGTGTCAAATTTATTAGCAGTTGCAGAATTGTAATCATCACAGAGGTCAACAGATACAAGGAGATCCACTTAATTTTCTTTTATGATAAACATTATATTAGTGAAGATTTCAGTACACATTTTTAGAGAAGTATTGAACTGTAACCTCCAGTCCTTTATTTATGTAACTACTGTATAACTAAAACAACAGAAGCACTTTCTTTCAAAGTATAAATATTTTTGTTAGATCTACATAAATATTTAAAAACATTCACATTAACAAAAAAGCAGATGCATATAAAGACAGATGGGTCTGACAAACGAATCTAAATTGCAGTCTGCATTCATTTTAACACTCAGAACTCAACAATAACTAAAGAACATTGCTTGATGTCTTGTTTGAAAACAAGTTGGTGATTTCAGCTTGACAGACTACATCATCATAAGATTACTAACGAAACAAGGACTCTCAGTCAAAGCTATGAAACAACAGGAGTAGAACAGCAGTCTGTCTCAGCCTTGGAAATGATCTTTCTAATAGACATAGAATGGTTGTACTCTTATTACCTCTTTGAACCTAAATTGTCAATAAGAATGAATTTTATCTTAAGCCTCTCAATATTGCCTGTTTGACACCACATAACAATCTTAACCTTTTTTCCAATTTATCTTCCTGAGGATTTTGACTCCCTTTCATTCTTGTTTTACCTTTGTACTTTTATCTATCTTCCTGTTAACAGAAGACACCGTTTCTTGGTCTGGAATGGAGAACTAAGATGGGTTTATAAGCTCCTTTATCTGGAAAACGTGCCTTAGTTTATCCCAACTGTATCAGAATAAGAACAGTGCACACACCAAACTCTATACCCTTTAGAAAGAAAACTTGAGAGCACAACCTACACAGAAATTAGGGCATGCTCTATTAAAGCCCTTAATTTCTTGATTGCAAATATATTTTATGATACTTTTCAGTACAGACCCACTATTTATGCAGCTGATACTGTTCTCAACTGCAATTATCCAACAGTGAAGCAGGGTAATAAGAACATTTATCTTGATAATAACATTCTATTTAAACATTTTAAAAATCATAAAAAGAGTATACTACAATGTGGCTTAGATATTTTTCCTTCAAAAAGCTACTAAATGCAATATTTTTTCCATAGAGTAAGTAATTTTAAATACAAACATATTTGCTGTATTTCAATTAGTTATCCAAGAATGTCATGGTCTTATAGTAAAGATATTAACTTACATAATATTCTAGCATATTTGATGGAAAGGAAAATTTAATTCCAGATCCTTATCAATAAGTTTACTTCTCTCATCTGTCTGAATTTGCATCTATAATAAAAGACTGATGACAGGCAGCAAAAATTTACCTTTTGAGGAGTTTTAACTCTATCTTCTGTTACATATTTTCTTATACATTTTATTTCATTCGAAAAGACTGAGCAGTAATACCATATATAAATGATTGAAAGATAATAAGTACACCAGGTTGTTTTAGCTCATTCTAATAAAAGACTTAAGACCAGTGTATATGAAACATATCAAATTAATGAAAGACTTCAATAAACTATGTGATATTCTACTGACATACTACATTTGAATACTTAAAAGAGCCTTGTGGCATCTGTGACTGTTCTGCAGGTTACTGGTGAGGTCATTGAACAAAGCTTGTACTCACAGTCATCCTTAAGGAATCGTCCTAGAGAGAGACTGTTATAACATAATCCTTTGTTTTCCATCCTTTGACCAACTTGGATCCATTGAAGGATCTTTCTCTAAACCCCTGGCAGATTTGTGCCTTTCATAACTTTCACCATGGAATTTTCTCAAATGCTGCTGAAAATATACATACTTTATACCTATTGAATCCCCTTCATAAATTTTTCACTGACACCTCCTGTTGACACCACACACTTTACTAGAAGCATTCTGCTTCTAAAGTTTTTTTTTTAATTAAAGATTCTTCTATGATACTAGTAACAAAATTCAGCCACCAATCTCTAGTTTCTAGAATCCCATCTTTGGCAGTTTTTGAACTAATGTTGTCAGTCTTGAACTCATGGTGGTGGCTGGTGGTAATGCTAGGTTTGGCTAGCAGACCAGTAG
>JBCJKH010064069.1:0-15262 GCA_039877255.1 Loriculus beryllinus
GACCTCTAAGTAGCAAATGAGCATGAAACAGTGTATTGCATTATAAAGACCTCAGTTAGAGTTTTTCCTATCATATTTGCTAAAAAATATTGTAACATAATACAAAATATAGAAGAAACACCTTTGCAATGCAGAAGTCTCCTAAAAGCAAGAGAGAACCAATCTGGAGAAGATACTACAGAATTACTTAGGATCTTAGTGAGGATGGCACTATTAGCTTCTGTGCCTGTATGGCGCAAATTACAGTCTTGACTGAGTGGAAATTTAATGGGAATAGAAATGCATCACACAGCAAGGTGTTAGAGCTGTTTCAGACAGATAAAAAGGCCTGACTAGATTTCTGAGAGCTAACGCACTATGTTCCGTTCTAAAGGGAAAAATTTCAGAAGTGAAGAAAACAACAGTGAAGTGGTTTACTTTGAATGATTGATAGTTTTTCTTTTCCTTAAAAAGTAACATATGGGAGGTTTGCAAGAGGAGAAGGTCTGAAAAAGGAAACAAGTCACATTTGGTAAGGTGGTGGGGTGGAAAAATTACATGTGACTCCCAGGCTACATTCTTTTAGAAAAACATTGCTTTGTGTATATCAAGTGAATACAGGCAGGATGAAGTTCTATTTGGACTGAAGAAGTTTTAAGGTCTATATTTCAAGGCTTTTTTTCATCTAAATTCACTTCAGCCCTTTCAAAATCTTCAGGGCATTCAACTGCCTTTCTGAGGCATTTACAAGCCGCCTGAAGTCAAAATTCTTCATCAAATTTCATCTCCTTCTCTGTATTCATGCTATAACCAGATAAAGGTAATGAAATTGTGTAAGTGTTAGGACTTGTCCCTCTGCAACAGTGTCATGTAAAATGAAGTGTGGAGGGAATAGGAAGCTCAAGGGATTAAAGAGAAAGGGAAGGGAAAACCAGTAAAATGCAATGCAGTGGGTTGCTGTTAATTTATGGCCACCTTGTAGACAAGCAAACAATCCCTCAGTTTTACAAATACTGATATCTGTATGTCTGTTTTTCTCCCCTTGTTTACAGACCCTCCTCAAGAGCCTGCTTTGAAACAGATAAAACCGCTTGGACAGGAGTTTTCAGATATGAGACAACTTTCAGAGATCCTCACTTGATACACCTGAGCAGGGCTGTATTTCAGAGAGAAACATTCCTT
Organism: Loriculus beryllinus; assembly: GCA_039877255.1. Classification (NCBI taxonomy): domain Eukaryota; kingdom Metazoa; phylum Chordata; class Aves; order Psittaciformes; family Psittacidae; genus Loriculus; species Loriculus beryllinus. The sequence goes on from JBCJKH010064069.1 coordinate 1,162, forward strand.
CAGCACTTCCTACAATTATAGTTCACTTACATCTCTTAGTCTGGGAATTCTAGATTAATGTACTAGTCCATTACTAGTCTATTCTGAAAAACACTGCAAAACCAGTGACAGATGTCATAAAAAATTCCCTACCCAAACTCCACAGAAACCCCTCCTCAGAGACAAAGGCACCAGCTGGGCTGAAATTATGTTTACATGGAGTGATTTGATGACACATAAATGTATGTATACATGTTAGGAAACACTTTAGAAAGCTTTTGAATTAGTTTATTTAATGGTATTTTCTGATTTTAACAGATTAGCAATTTCTAGATGTGTATGGTAATTGCAGGGTATTTAATAAGCACTTAAACTATTTTATATAGAACTTATGTTTCAGTCCATTAATATGATACATTTACAACTCATAGTTTTGGTGCGACTTGTTCCAAACCTCAAGCTGTTTGTCTTGACCCATTTTTCCTTCCTCTGTCCCTAGTATTTTAATGACTTCACCTACTCATGTGAGGTTTTTCATCAGCTATCTGCACTTTCCATGTGTCTGGCCACTTCACCCTCTCTTTCCCCATATGTGTACTCAATCTGTTAATGGAAAAGGCCTCAAATTAAAATGATGAAATAGAAGTGTTTCCTAAGCTCATAACGAAGTGACAGTCCAGGAAACAAATCTCTGTTGGATCTTCCCATCACCAAGGCTCAAGTTCCTATTACCCTCTCCCCACTGTGCTTCTTTTTTTCCTTTCCTTCTGACCAGCTGGCATATCTCTAATGTATCCTCCCTTGCACATGCTCTCAGATATTACCTTCTGTTTCATCACTGTACAGTTATATTCAGGCTTGTGCCTATTTTCCAGAAGTCACCAAAATATACTGCCAAACATAGTGTGTTTCCAGCTTTTTTCAGTGCTCTGGATACTCTTTAAAGACATGTTTTGCTTCACCCACAGATGAATTTTTATCTGTCTCTGGGCTCCTGGAACAATCTTTCCATGTGCAAGACAAAAGTTTCTTTTGATCCTTTATATCCTACTTTTAAATTATGTTTTTTGATCTGTCACCCAGCTATACTGCATATGTTCTTACATCTTTGTATATTTAAAAGCCATTCAGATGAAAAGAAGCATATGTAACAGCGAACACAACACAGGCATGTATGCTGATAAGATTAATTCCTTGTCATCCCCTGTAATATTAAATCGAATTTGAAATGTAGCCCTTGGGACCTGCAATCACATTTTTCCATCTGTCAGTAAATTGCCATTTTGGGTTGTACTATAGTTAATTGTAGTTAACACGCAAAGCTTTTCCCTTGCTTTTCTTCCATTTTCAAGGTATAATTAGAGTCAAATGAAACACTGACTTAGCAAGTTATTTATTTAAGAAAAAGCTGAAGGATAATGATAGATACTATGTGCTTGGGTCTAGGAAAAAAACCCAAAACAAAACAATGCAAACCTCTTAACTCTGAAAATATAACTGAATAAGTATAAATGAAACCAAAATATAGGTGACTAACAGAACATGTGAGAGACAACGGTTTCTTAACGCGTATTGTTGTTTCTAAGGCTTTCCTTTTAGTGTAGGAAAATGTTCACTCTCAGCATTCAGGTTTGAATTTTTTGTTCCTTATTAGCATCTAGGATTATTTCTGACCCAGATGATGAGTTATAGGTAGTCCCAGTCCATTTCAGTTCTACCCACAATGATGGTGTGAGACTCACTTAAGTCTGTTTTTCTTAGCTTAATCATATTTATACTTGTACTAGACTTATGTACTGTAAAGAGCCTTGTAAGAATTTTTAATTCTCTATGGAGAATGGAGAGAGATTTGAGTTTTTAATTCTGGGTATGCTTGCTGCCTTCAAATTCTCTGAGCTTTACTAGAAAATGTCTGGTAAATATCAACACATTGAAAAAACTTGGAAACAGACCTCTTGAAACACCATAGGAAAATATATTAGCAATTAAAGTAAAGAAAATAAAAAGACAATTAAAGATGTTTCAGTTCTTATAAAAATAACCTTCTCCCCCAAATTTCTATAAGAAGGGATCTAATTTGATACTAGAATTCTGTTTTTCCCCATTAGCAAAAAATGAATGTGGAGACTATTTTCTGTGATTTGTTGCATATCTATGTTCTAACTGACCTTATGCTATGAATAATTTCTTTTAGATTGATATTGAAATACAAATAATACTAATATAAAAAAGAATCACTTTTTGACTCTCCTATGCCTATTCTTTTTTTTTTTTTCTGCAGCATGGCAACTGAATAGCAAGAGGACTTTGGCCAAGACAGAATCAATACATCATTTTTGCATAGACTTGGCTTCTGAAGGTGCAAAAAGGTATTTTGTAGCCCCTGGATATTCAAAGATTGTATTCATGACTATGCATATTGACTACATTACTAATTATTAAACAATAAAGCAGAAAATTGTCCTCATGTGTAAAATAGCATTGTTAAAATAGATGCAACATTATCCAATTACACCTGTCTGATGGCTGCTATCATCATGGGATAATTGGCTGATATAACAGAGGATCATACAACCATGCTGAGGGACCTCTACAGGCTTTTGCTAAAATTCCCACTTGTCTTGCACAGTGAGTTTCTCTTCATCATCTCTTCTTCTTTTCAGTTACAGTCCTAGTTGGAAGAAGACATGAGATTTCTGTCCCTTTTGGTAGCAGTTCCATCTCCTTTGTGACTGAAGGTCTGACCGTATTCACTAACTGAAGAGCTGCAGAGAGAAGGAAGTCAGCTGCCAAAAAATACTTGCTCTCAGCTTCCCCCCTGCTATGGGTTCTCAGTCCTCGTGATGCTCCTCCTTTGTCTCCATAACAACTTTGTACCACTCTCACTCTTTTAGAGCTTAGACTTTTGCTTTTGCAGAAGGTCTGTGAAGGGTCCTCCCAATTGCTTGCTCCTCATCACTGTTGATGGAGGAAAGCTGTTTGCTCCTTCCTGTATCTCCCACACCTGATGCTGGAGGTCCCTTAGCAGTGCTCTGCTCCAACAGCTGGCATCATCCTCACCTTTGCTGCCCTGGTGAGGAACACTAGGACCCCACTGTGGTCTGAGATCTCCATGGTGGTGTCCAGCCTTAGGACTGGCATGTGAAGAAGGGTGGCTGCCCTGTGGGGAAAGGCTGAACTACGTGAGTGAGGCATCACCCTCATTTACTACTCCAGGTTAACTAGCTAACTTGAAGGGAGGTAAGGTGGACAAGCTTCTTGAACATGATTAGACAAAAATGGGATTTGAATATGCTAGAGACTTCTGGAAAATGTGTTGTTGAACATCTCATTACAGACCTTTGCTTAAATTCTTAAATAGATATTGATAGCAGGTTATTTTGGACATGATGGCTTAATTTGGACATCCATGTTTGAAAATCTTGACCAGAGTTCATCTGCAGATTGGTCTTTTGTTATGTTGGTCGTGTCTTAAATTTTACTTATAAAAATTAAGTCAGTGATCCCTTTCTTTAATACTTGTCAGTGCGTGAAAATTTAAAAAAATGGAAATTCTCCTGTTTAGTACAGTGGTGACAAAATAGCCTGGGTATCTTTCTGGACTCATTCTACCTAGAGAAATGTATTCATATTAACTTTTCAGTCAGTATCCTGAGTCACATAACACTACATACCTTTGTATGTAAAACAGTAAAGTGGCCATAACTTTGAATTATTTTTGCTTTTATTTTGTTTTTATTTCAGTTTATTTTGGAAGTGAAATAAGTTAGCTGGAAGAAAACAACTTGAATTCAGAATAATAGTGTTCCTAAATGGACTTAACACTGTTTAATGACTACAGATTACCCTCCCTGGGTATTTTCATACAAGCTCTAAGCACTAAGCAATATGTTCGCAGCCTTTTCATTCTGGAGAAAAATCAGAAGTATTTTCAGGTTAAAGAGGTTCTTTTAAGATCATTTGGATGATGTTGAGACATTTTGCTTAAATGGGTTAAACCATTCATTTCACAAAGTTGACTACCCGTTTTGCTAGTTCAATGCACAGAACCACCTTAATGAATCATATTATATAGTTCAGTTTATTGTGAAGTGCCATATTGAAGATCCCTTTAATAGCTGTGAAGATCCCAAATGTTTCAGCTTGTTAGAAAAAATGAATGCCCTTTTGAAATCTCTAAACGAATATTTGTAAGTTACGGATTGTATAAACTTATTTTGTAAAATGTTAGATGATTTTACACACAAGCTTAATTCTCCAAACCAACATTTACATACAAATTCTCCTGCACTGATTTTCTTCCCTGCAGAAAAGAGGTATTTATTTGTTTTGGATTAGTTCAGTGTTTTCCTTTCTGTACATAATAACCTATGTTATCGTGATATTCATCCTTTCCTGCTTTAGTAGTGGCAACTGTATAGCAAAATGCATTGCCAACTGCAAACACCTCAGCCAAGGGTGACCTGACAGGATTGCACAGTGGGTATAAGCGCAATAAGGGTGCAGCCTAAGCAGACATGTTTTGGAAAGTTCTGAAAGATATGGAATGATAAACAAGATGTATTGTGACTGCATAATAATGACATCTACCTTAACTCCTGCCAAGTTTGAAATATGGTGAAACTAAGAATTTATACTGGGATTTTTAGTCAAAGCACTTGAGGAAGGACTCATATCTCTATTTCAGAGATGAAAAAAGGACATTTAGTCCTCAGGTGGCTACAACAGTGTGATGCTTTCTTTCCATCACTCATTGTCAAACCAGGTGTACAGGGTGGAGAGCGTCAAATGCGCGGGAGGAACTGGCCTAAATTCAGGATGCCATGTATCAGGGAGGTGCTTTACTTCAGCTGCTTGATCATGCTGGGACACACAGCTTATGGATTTGACTACTGTCAAAACAACATAGTTGTTCTGATGCCAAGTCCTGAGCCTGCTCCTGGCCTTGTCTCTCAATGTGGCTGTAGCATCCACTCAGAGCTGGGTGGATGTCCTTGTTGCTTATGTGTTGATCTACTGGAGAAAAACGTAGGTAGGGGAAGTTGACTAAAAGAGCAAGAGCTCTCCATTTAGGAATGCCAGATACATCACAAAACGTCCTAGAAATAAAGATCTGTGAAAATGCTTAGCCTCTCTTGATTAGACAGAGATTGTATCAGTCCCTGCTGAGAGGCAGAAAAGCAAAAAGAAGGCTGATGATAATGCTTAATGACAAAGATAGAAGTCTGGCCACTTCAGTTCCCCGTGTACTTTGAATAAAAAATGTATCTTCAAGACCATAGACAAAGTGTTCAGCCTAGAACATGACAGAAAGTGATAGCTAAGTAGGCAGGGAAGCATTAAAGGTAGTATGTTTTTCATGCATAGCATGTTTTTTGCTGCCACTGTAGAGTTCAAACTCTGCTGTTTCATACAGCAGCAAACACATTGTCAAGTGTGCTTAGATGAGAAGATAACGGAGAGAAACAAACTAGTTTGCAAGACTGTCTGAAAGAGTGATTACTAAATTTTGATTCAAACTGATTTTACAGAAGAAATGAAAAATGTAATTAACAGAAAAGAGCACATAGAAAACTTCAATGACTATTGTAATAAAAAACAGACAACAAAAAAAATTCTAAAGAAAAGTGGCTATGCAGCCCTTATGTTTACTCTTTCTAGAGAATGTGAGGCCTCCACAATAGTAATATTTGTGTGTTTTCTTCCACACTTCACTGTGTACAAGATCTGAGTGAAATTTGAGGAGTTATATCCTGTTTGTGCAAATTTAGCTTGATCTGAATATTGTTTAGCGAACTATGCATTAGCCTTTTCTTAGCTCTATCTGTTTTGCTTGTTTTTATTATTTTATGAAGTGTATTCAGTTGGAAAAGGAAAATTGCAGCATATTTGAAACAGGAACACACACAAACCTTATGAGAATTCTGTTAAACCTTCATCAATAATTTAATGGGAAATACATTTGGCTAATTCAGCCTATTTTTCCAGCGTCTGTACACAGAGATGTACTCATGCTAAGTTAGTAACTTGCTTACGCATTTTCCCTTTCGCCATGTATTCCACACTGAATTGAAGCAGGTCTTGGTGATTATAAATACTTGATACTGAAGCTGTTCTAGATAGGTTAAATTTTTATATTTTAGAATTATTTGTACTATTATCAGTGTGATCACATGAAAAAAGAGTGATTTCCCTGTTAACAAGTGCAGTATGCTCATACATTTGTGGGAGAACTAAGCCTCAGAAGCTATAAAATTGAATGGAAGGATGGAAAAAAGATGCAAACAGATGGAAGGTAAGCAGGATAATACAAAGGATAAGATTTTAGCTTAGAATAGCTGAGCTCTTTCATAAAAGTTCTTTAGTGCTGTCTCTGCTATGACTAACAACTCCGGCAGCTGCAAATATAACTGAAACTGAATTTTGCATGAGAGCAGTTACAGGAGACTTTCATTAACTTTGGAGTCAGTGAGACTCAGCTGCTTAAATTGTCACCGTGAGCAAGCTCAAGAGGAAACGATCACTCAGCTCATGGAGCTGTCTGGGGATTTTTTTCCCATTGCCCAGCTCCTTGTTGATATTCCTGTTGGCAAAATTCAGCCCCTCAGTCCCCACCCCAGAGGCCAATTTGGCAAAGCACAGTGCTTAATTTCTATGAGAATGAAGATTGTTTTACCCCAAATCAGGAAAATATCTGAGCAGTGGTTTTGTTTTGGTTTTATTTGGATAAATAAATTCTTAAAGCATAACTATGACAGACTTAAAAGCTTAGTACCTCATGTAAAAAGAAGTTTATTCAAACATATAATGAAGTGCACAGAGACACAGAGTCCCTCTCTTAGTATTTATTACTAATGTATTTGTATGTGACTGAGAGCCAAAGAGAGCTGGCAAGCTCATGTATTTACCATTAAGTAGATGAGAGCAGAGAGTAATTGGCAGCTAAAAAGGAGGGAGGTAAAGATGTGCCTGCAGTTAACAGTATAAGAAGGATAACAGTATTTTTTTAAGATGGACAGTATTTGAGGATAGTGTTGGAAGGCACAAGATTTAAGAATCTAAATTCTATCTTTTTATGTCTTTATGTTTTTGTGTATTGTGTGTTCCAACCCCACTGACTTAACTGGTGTTTTCACCACGTGAATCAAATGAGTGTCCTTCTGAAAGGCTTAGCTATGGGTGTGTGTGAAAGTTCAGTGCATATGTGATGAAATCGACCACAAGGCTGGAAAGAAAATCATGTTTTAGTGCTTTTAGTGGAGAAGCCTTTTCATGTTGCCAGGTTTCTGCTTTTCTGTTACAATGCATCAGCTTCCACTATAAACAAGAGCTCTACTCCTGCTCTTACCGTTTTCCTCCAGCATGTTTTTGCTTCAATTGATTCTTCATTTATTTGTTCCCAGATTTAGTGTGTGTCCCAGCAGGCTCCCTCCTGGCTGAGGGTGCCAGCAGGGGGACTGGAGTGTCCCTACCATACCTGGGTATACTCTAAGAGTCCAATGGCTGCAGCTGTCTCTATGGTCCCTTCTCACACCGGGAACTTTTTCTGTAATGTAATTTTTCAGTTCTGATTAAGAAAAGCCCTGCATTTCCAGATTAGCTTCTACTTGGATAGAGGTCTTGAGGGATTCCTGAAACGGAGCCACTTTCCTCCAAACAAATGGCCAGGGTATAAAACACTGTGCTATAAAATAAAGTGGTTTAATATCATGGTTTAACCTCAGCCAGCAACTAAGCACTACACATCCACTTGCTCACTCCCCACAGAAAAAAATGGATGAGAAGAGAATGAGAAAAGTGAGAAAACAGTTTAATAAGTAAAGCAAAAGCTGTACACACAAGCAAAGCAAGACAAGGTATTCATCCTTACCTATCAGGAGGCCATCTCCAGGAAAACAGAGCTTCATTGCACATAATGATTACTTGGGAAGACAAACACCGACACTGTGAATGTTCCCACCTTCCTCCTTCTTCTTCCAGCTTTACATGTTGAGCATGATACCAGATGATGCGGGATATCCCTGTGGTCAGTTGGGGTCAGCTATCCCGGCTGTGTCCTCTCTCAACTCCTTGTGCACCCACAGCCCACTTGCTGCTGGAGTAGGATGAGGAGCAGAAAAGCCTTGACTCTGCATGAGTGCTGCTCAGCAGTAATAAAAACATCGCTATATTATCAACATGTGTTATCAACATGGTTTCCAGCATAAATCCATAGTTCTTACTATGAAGAAAATTAACTCTACCCCAGACAAAACCAAAATTATTTTTGCTTATAATTTGTAAATATCACAGAATTGTGACTCAGTGGTTAAATACGCAGAATATGTATTAACAGGAGCTAGATATTTGCTTTTTAAATAATGTAATCTAATATTGTGTGCTTTGCTATTAAAAACTCATTAGCAGAGCACAGCTTCTAAGAAGAGGAAAAATGGATGAATTTTTGAGCAGCCATTGTCACAAGGCTGTGCTTTACTGAGCCATTTGGAAATTGCCTTGACTTATTTGAAAAGACATAACGTTCCCTCTCTACCTTACATTTACCACAGTGGCCATGTTAGCATAAACTCTTTTGTAGAGTCCTTGTTGTCCTGTGCACAAGTGTTCTGGGGCCATTATTATGGTAAGTATATTTACTTCATCAGGTTTTAAAATCAGGTTTTTATACAGAGAAGGACCAAGCATGAGATGCATTATGAAAGAGTTTAACCTCTGAAACTGATTGAAGACTTCTGGTTCCATAATCTTGCTTGTACAAGGAAAGCATTTGAGCAGGACTGAAATAGGTTCACAAACTTGTGAATTTCTGAAAGTAGAGCCCTGCTTATTAGCTAAATACTTTATTGTATCCAATTGTACTTATTTAAAACTCAACTGTACTCAATTTGTTTCAAAAAGCATCTGTCTTAGAAATGCCTTTGCGCTTAAAAGGTTGATTGTGAAGGTATGATCTTTCTATTTTCAGATTGATTAAAAGACTGGCATTTATTTTTGGGGGTTGAGTTTCATGGAATGAAATTCCATTTTGAATTAAATCATGAAGGTGTCATTAAAATATTTAAATCGGTATGCAAAAGAACTTTGAAATCTGTTCTTCAAAACCTACTCTCAGGATGAAAGATGTCACAGGTAAAATTCAGACTGGGTTATTTAAAAGTGGTTGAACACAGTTTTTCAGATGCCAGTCCTAAAAGATGGTTGTATTACTTGTTCCTCACTGGAGCTAGCTGCTTAGCAACTAGTGTATAACCCTGATTTAGTGACTGTGACTTAGAAAACCCAGTTCATTATGGTGATCAATAGTAGTAAGTTCATCACCAGCATAGATTCTTTTGTAAGTTTTAGTCATTAAAACTGAATTATGTGCTAGCTCTAGGGCAGTTGATCATCCCACATGTTTTGGTTTCAGCATTAAACCATGACACCAGAGGACAAGTACCCTTGACCTGCCACTGCCCTTGCCTCTTGTGATATACAGAGGAGCCAACAGAGCTGCAGGGCTATGCCTCCACCCAGCCCCCATCCCACAAAGGTTTTGTGACATCGCAACCTTGACAGTTGGTGGAAAGTATAGAGATAAGAAAACCTGGTAAAATGTTTCAAACCCGCTTTTTTTTTTTTTTTTTTTTTTGGGTGGGGGGGAACCTCATTCTCTAAACTGATTAAGATAAATAATGAGTGAACAGCCATCAGTTTCAGATTCAAGATCTAAACAAATAGTTTCAGAACATATATGGATGTTTATGCAATATGTCAGATTTATGCAATAATTTATGTAAAAGCTGTTAACTCAGCTTTGGAAAGAACATCACTGTGATATATATTAACTTGTGTTACAACTGCCATAAGAGGCTTTGATAATGAAATCCAACCATAATCCATGACAAATGAATAACTATTAATTAGATTAAGCTTTTTTAAATTCTAAGATAAGCATTTGGAAGGACAAATATATGAAAGAGAAGAATAAATGAAAGGAAAGGAAGTGACAAGATGTGGGAAAAAACAACCTGTTGCAGAAGAAAGCCATTTACCACAGAGCATTTTTGAAATGTATGGCTGGGGAAAAAAAAGATTTCTTAGTAAGTCATGATGTGTAGAGGACAATGTAAGAAAAGCTGGCAGGCTTTGGACCATGCACAAATAATAAACTTTTGCCCAAATGGGTTGAAAACTGAGTGTAACCTTAAAGGGCTGAAACATGCTACCTAATGTTATAACACATCTGAGTCCTACTTTACGTTAGAAAGCATGACTTATCTAGGCTGGTTTTAGTGATTTTGAACTCCTAAAGATTTTATTTTAGTCTTTCCTATCTTTTGTGATGGTTGGATGCAACTGATAGGTAACACTGAGGACGTTTTCTTCATTCTCTCTGTTGCATTGTGGAGTTTCAGTAATATGCTGTCAGATCATTAACAAAGGTCTGCCACAGAAACTATGTGAATCATACGTAATAGTAGGTGGTTGGAGATGAAGAGAGAAAGTTTGTGAAAATAGACTGTTTGAATAAAATAATGTTCCCTCTTTTGTAATCAAGGGGGAATGAAATGCTATTTGTTTAACATGCATAGTTGTTCAGGTTTATATTTTGCAATAAGGTAGGCAACAGTACAGACAGCATACGGCTTGATAATAGAGGCAGAAAGGTGAAACCCCTCTCCTAAGGTTTTCTTCCCAGTGCTCTTGAAAATATCTGCAATTTTATGCAAGCTTATCAATTTTTTAAGGGGAAAAAAAAAAAAAGAAGAAAAGCAGGTCAGAAGCAAGAAGCTGTGTCTGGTAAGGACAGTTTAGCAGGGAAGTTATCTAGTTTCTTCCTCTAATATGAGGCAGAATTTGAACTTTCAAAGCTTTCAAAGCACTGCGATGCCTTCTGGCCCCTCACCAAAAGAGTATGCCTGTTAATTTAACCAGCCCTTCCTGCATCTATAGCAAGTTGGAGGGACATTGCTCTTTTCTCTTCAGCCTTTGGCTGATCTAATTGAGGGCAGAGAACTATTTTGTTCTTCTTGGAAAGACACTTTATAAAATGGGTTCTACTTTGTATTTCATTTAAGGATATTTAGCTTTAAATGCTCACAAGTTTAAATTCTCACAAGTTGGTGTCATTTTAATTATTCCAGCATACTCCTCTCTTGGTCTGAGATCTTTAAATAAGAGAGAACTCTTAGATATATTTCATCTGACTAATAGGCACCTCTGCAACACAAAAACATATATGAGTCAGATATTTTACCAGGCTTGATGGGCATATATAAAAGGTATTTTGAACGATAACAGACTTTATTATTTAGTGTTTACAATGCAAAAGAGACCTCCAACCCTCAAATCTCTTGAAGGATCAAGAAAGGAAAATATGACAAATGCACTAATTTATAAGAGACATTTCTTACCAAAATCAGAGATCACTTTGGGTTAAAGTCACTTGTATTTCTTGTAGGGTAAGGAAAGAACTGTCAGCTTGCTCTTTTGACAAACACTGACAATCATTCTCTAATTGAGGGAGGACTAGAAAATAAAATGTCATGCAGGCATCCACAATGCACTTTAGAAAAGAAAGAGAGATGATTCAACAGACTGAAGTAACAGATTTCAGGCTGTTTTCAAACTAACTCCGGCAGCAGACTTCTGGGTCTACAGATCAGGAGTTGCTAATCATATTTGTGAGCACTGATACTGAATTCAAAGCCCTGTTTGGCAGTCTATCTGCTGAAGGGGAAGAGCTAGGTCCCTGAGGGCAATGATTGAAAAAACTATAAAGTCAGAAGGCACTCAAGGGAAGGGCACTGAAAACAGGGGTGTGTCTGAAATCCCACTTCTTTCTAGAATTAACACATCTGTCTTAGCTGTCCAGAGACCAGGACTGTCTCTGACTGTTTTTGGCATTGTTGGTTGTTAATTTTGTAACATTAGAATTTTAAGCAATATAAACCAGAAAGAATTTAAGCATGTCTTCCCTGATTAATTTGAGCAAACTCTGTTGCAGGGTAAAAAACTGACAAAGGTTTTCGCTCTAGGCTATACAATAAAGTCACCGTATAAATTAAATGGTTTCCTATTTCTCAAATGTTCTGGATGTTTCAGGCATTTTTGACATGTTTACCCACTCCTGTAAGCAGAATCGCAGAATCCCAAGGGTTGGAAGGGACCTCAAAAGATCGTCTAGTCCAACCCCCCTGCAAGAGCAGGGTAACCCAGAGTACATCACACAGGAACTTGTCCAGGCGGGCCTTTAATATCTCTAACGTAGGAAATTCCACAACCTCCCTGAGCAACCTGTTCCAGTGCACTGTTGTTTTCTGGGCTAGAGGTTTGCAATAGTCACTAAATGTCTGAAGACACAGAGCTGATTACACAGCTATTACTGAGTATATTTTATCAGCTCAAACAAAGTAATGATGAAAGAAGAGTCCATCTGTCCTTATCTTTGCTACACCATCAGGGGCTTCTGCCCCAGGAAGCATTGCTGTGACCAGTGGTAAGAAGTCACTCAACCCCAAACAAGTCAGTGTGATTTCACCTTGTGAGTACTACTCATTCCTCTTAGTACAAAAGTTGATATGGGTCCACAATGGACCTGAAAACGTCCCCTGTGGTTCAAGACATGGTACTTATTTTGTGTGTATATGTTTGGATCAAAAAGGCACAACTCAAAGTCATGTGAGGGCTGTATTGCATCATGCTGGAGTAGAGGGTGCTTTTCTAGCATCATGTCAAGTTAGTGTTTCATGGTCTGGGGCCATGGTGTTAGATGGTGCAAGAGAGCAATGGCTATTGATAGAGTGCTGGGGGACTCTGGGGGCTTGAAGGAACCTAGCCTGGATTGGACTTGGGTATTGAGAGCCTTGTAGAAGACACTGTATCCAAGGAATTAGTGAGTAGGCCATGTCTACTCCACTGGGCCTCATAATTAGGGCTTGAGAACCACATATGTTATTAATGTAGTCTGTTACTTGGTTCATTAGCAAGGAGTAAGCAGAAGGGAGAACTCTCCACAAACAGGATCTGCTCTGTGTAGTGTGATGTGAGAAGATCTCTCTGGGCTCCATCCAATGCTACATGAATTCAGAATGCTCAGCATCTGAAGGCATGTGAGATTTACTTGCTGTCTATATTACTCTTCTTATCCTGTCTCATTCAAGCAGTTATCTTATTAAGCTGTTTGCTGTTGAGTCTTTCTTACTGAGATACAGAAGGAGCCCTGCAGTCTCTCTCTCTTTCACACTCCACTTCCCAGTGCAGAACAAGTTTTGAATATGGAGTAGACCTGAGATGAATTATCCATGTAGTTTTCTGGGCTTCACCTCAAAGGCAGCTAGTTTGGCCCATTATAACTGAAACTGTATGAGGTGCAGACAATCAGGAAGCTGGATCTTGAATTAATCATGAGGATAAGTTAGCAGTATAAATATACTCACTGTTTAATACATAGCCATAACCTATTTCAAAACATTTTGCTATCTTATGGGAGGAAATGTGAGACCAAAGGGCGGTAGGTGATTTTAATAGTACCTTTTCTCTGCTGGAGCAATGCATTTCCAAGCATAAAAAACACCTTCTTTTTGCACTACCTTTGGAATCTTTCACCTCATATGGAAATATATCCTACAGACAAAATATGCAGGAATAAAAACCAAAAGCAATTTACATCATATTAAAACCTAAGAAAGTCATATAATCTTTTAATACAATTTAGATTTGCACCAGACAGGGTTTAGTTTGTTGTCTTAAAATGCATTACTTCTGACATATAAATACTAAATCCTGTGCAAGGGAAAAGTCTTCAAAGTTTTTGAGCATTTATTTCATGAAAAATAAAACTTATTTTCACTTTTGCAAGCCCTGTGTTTGTTCTGATTTTGTGTCTTAAAAGGATTCTTTTTAAAAAGCAATCTATTTGTCCACATGACCAAATTTCTCAATTGCACAGCTGAGACTGGGGTTTATAGCATGAATTACAGTCAAAAGGTAAGTCTCAACAGCACTGTTTATTGGAGCGTGGATGTTTAGAAACCCAGTCCAAGTGTTTGAAATGCAGTAATTTCCCTTGCTTGTCATTACATATTCCACAAGGGGTGATTTCAGGTATCTTAACACTTAGCATTCAAAATGTAAAATG
>JBCJKH010064070.1:0-13068 GCA_039877255.1 Loriculus beryllinus
CCCACCTCACAAGCGTGTCAAGGTCCCTCTGGATGGCATTCCTTCCCTCCAGTGTATCCACCCAACCACACAGCTTGATGTCATCGGCAAACTTGCTGAGGGCGCACTCAATCCCACTGTCCATGTCAGCAACAAAGATGTTGAACAAGACGGTCCCAACACTGATCCCTGAGGGACACCACTTGTTACCTTCACAGAGTGGGAAATGACTATTACAACTGAGTGACAATAATAGTGCAGTTTATATAACACTCGAATTCCTACTGATTTTAGAAGAAAGATGTGCAACTGAAGAATTCAGTGACCAAACAGTGGATTTAAGATGTTGAACTAAGAGCATGCACAATCCCTTGCCCCAAAATGCAGTAAGAGAAGCCTCACCGTTTACTATTTCAGGGCCAAAAAACATCTTTATTCCTGGACTGCTTCTGCCAGTTTCCAAGTTCTTAACTGAAATGAAAAAAACCAGACATACACCAAGTTCCACTTCCACTGTTTGGGGTAGCAGCTTATCATTTGCAGAGCAAAGCAAGAACACAGGACCAGGTAGCACTATTAACTAGGGAAAAGAAACAAGCACATCAATAAATAAGCTGTTTTCAGCGTCAGCTCTCACAGTCTACAGAAGAGTTTCTGTAGAAAACCTGTGCACCGAGCAGGACACAACTTGGAGCTGCTACACCCGCACAGCCTCACACCTGAGCACACAGGCTGCTGCTACCAATTCCTACTTCATGTTTTGTTCACCCCAACAGCAGCGCTCCCCCTTCCGCGGCCAGGCTCAAAGCGCGGGGCCCGCCCGCGTTCCCTCCACCCCCCTCCTCTCCTCAGGTGGAGCAAGGCACCCTGAGGGCGGGCGAAGCACGGCCCTGCCCGTCGCCGCAGCCGGCCCCGACCTGTCCGCAAGAGGAGGCTTCGGTCGGGGTTCACGTGCTGCAGCACGCCCTGGAAGACGCCACATTTTAAGGTGACTTTAACGG
Organism: Loriculus beryllinus; assembly: GCA_039877255.1. Lineage (NCBI taxonomy): Eukaryota > Metazoa > Chordata > Aves > Psittaciformes > Psittacidae > Loriculus > Loriculus beryllinus. The sequence goes on from JBCJKH010064070.1 coordinate 981, forward strand.
CTCTGCCCAGCAGAGCAGCCAAGCGCTCGCTGCTGAGGGCCATAACGCAACCCGTGCGGACACAACCACAACTCCTCCAACGGACCACCAGCAGCACTGAGCAGGGCTCTGCCTGAGGCACCACGGCCAGACCACGCTCCGGGGGCGGGACCTTCGTAGCCCACAGCCAATCACAGAAGGGAAGCGTGCGTTGGCAGCGCGTGCTGTGCGCTTGCGTGCGGGTGCCCGTCCTCGGCCGGCTGAGGGGCGGGGTGGTGGCGGCCAACGAGGGCCGGGCCGAGCCCGGCTGGACGCGGCGGGCGGGGCGATAAGAGTCGGTGCGGGCTCCCCTTCCGCCTCAGTACAGCTGGGCGGTAGCGGCTGGGCCCGTGCGGGGGTGGCTGTGGTAGCGTTGCCTCTGTTCGGCTACGTAACTCTGCCCGCTGCGGAGCTCGGCCCTTCCGTTCCCCTGGGGATCAGCAGCGGTGATGGGTTCCCGGGCGTCCACGCTGCTGCGAGACGAGGAGATCGAGGAGATCAAGAAGGAGACGGGCTGTGAGTGCAGGGCCGGGAGGTGCGGTGGGGGCTGGGCACCTGGAGCTGTCTGTCCGCCCCGTCGCGGCTGCGCGCCCAGCCCTGCCCGGGGCGGTCGGCGGTTCGCGGTGGGGAAGGCGAGCGCAGCCGCTGCGTTCACGGCTGGGCAGTGCCTGGTCCCGGCTGGCCCCGGCCCGGTGCTTGGGTGTGCTCTGCTGCTGCGGGCGGGCATGTCTTGTAGGCCCGCGGAAACCTAGGAAGCGGCTCTTGGTTCTCCCGGTCTCCGCGCAGGAGTGGCTCTCGGAGGCTGACAGGAGGGCAGCTCCTCCGGTCTGCCGCTCGGTCGGGGTTGGCAGCGGCCGCTAGCTGTAAATCTGCTGTTGTCGTTTATGGTGCTCCTTGGCTGGGCTGGACACGGCAGGGACAACTGCGGAGGATGGTGTTACTTGGCGCACTAGAACGCGAAAGCTGCTGTCACCCAGTCCGCCGGGGTATGCGAGTCCCTTCGGGTCCTGGATGTGCTTGGGGCTGTAGGGTAGACGGAGCCATCGCTGTGTGATCGGCTGTTCAAAAGCAGCGAGATCCGGGTGGGGAGGGAGAGAAGAGGTGCTCCTGGTGTCGACAGTATTGCGTTCGGTCAGAGATAGCACGTTGGGTTTTTGAAGAATTCTCAGTTACTGGTGCTGGAGTTTCCAGCAGCTGCTTTTAGCCCGAAGAGGCTCTCATGGTATAGTGCTCTTTTTCCAAATGCTATTTGTTTCATAGGTTGTCAAGAAAGTTGCCTTAAGAGTATTCAGAATGAATGCTGAGTGGCATTTAAAGCATAAAGGAGGTAACACAACTTGTGAAAGAAGTGAGAATCCCTGTGCGAGTCAACAACTGGGAGAGCATGATTGAATCAGGACTGCAATATATAGCTATTTTAACTTGTAGTTTCTGATCGAATTGTTCTCAGTAAATATAAATTACCTTAGAAAATCAGTGTCGTTAATTTGGCCGATAGAGCGGTTGCCTGTCTCAGAGTATTAGCAAATACTAAATAAATGCAGGGTGTCTTCCTAACTGGTTTGAGAGGGGAGGTCATAAATCATATGTATCGTTCTGTGTGTCCCTCCCCTCTCAGGTAAATGCGATCTTCCTAGATGAAGCCTTTTTCCTGCTTATGATTGTTGATGTGCTCTTGCTACATGAAAATACCTCCTTCAGTTTTCTTTCAAACAAAAATGGCATTATGTATTCCTTTTAGGTGATTGTTTATGTCAGGAAAACAAGTGGCTACAGAAAAGGAGTGGAAGAAAATGAAGACAGTAGTGGCTAACGTAATGGATAGCTGAGCAAGTTAACGTAGCTTCCATGATCCTTTTTCCATCTGTCAAGGGAACCTTCTCCAGGAAGGCTGTGATAAACAAGTAGTAATATCCAAGCATGCTTATCCAGCAAGAACTTACTGTTTGGTGGCTGTGGGGTTTTTTTATTTCTTTAATCATAAACGTAACATCCCCTCATTTAGAAATATGCTTTAAGAACCAACCCCTGCATTTGGAATGTTCTTCCAAAAGGCTTCAGTCTTTGCCTTGTGCCAATAGTTGATTCATTGTCAGTGGTGTTTCATTCCTAGAGTTTTACTTGCCTGGTAGTTAAATAAATACCACTGAGATGGCTGTATAGGCATTCTAAGCAATAAAACCACTCAGCTCTAGTTGGCCTCTTATTTCTTCAAAGTGGGGAGCTTAACATTGTGATGAGTTGTGCTTCAGCTTTGTGGCCTGTATTTTGTACTGCTCAATTTTGTAAAGTCATATCACTTTCTTAATCAAGCATTGCTAAACTGAGGCATGCTTGTTGTCTCTGACTTATCAAATACGTATTTTTTTTTTCCCCCAACCTGTAACCAGAGTTTAAGAATGTGATTTTTCCTCTGCCTCTTAAACTTCTCTAGGTAGATGGAAAATTCCACCAAGCTCTTAGCACTGTTACACACCTCACAGGGGTGCAAATATTTATGCAAGGTACAAGGTAGGGGGAAAACCCCAGGATGCTGGTTTATCTGGAGCAAAGTTCATGGGGAGAATGCCAAGTTAGTGTTATTGACTGGAATATACTGTGGTTTGTTAGAAACTTGATGCTGATGGTACGTTACCTATTAAAGAGTTTGAGAAAGGGACCTCTTAGATATCAAACAAACTGACAGTACGTGTCCATCCTGAACCCATGTTGTTCCTAAGGGTTCTTTTTTTTTGGCCTCCTTACTGTGAAACATGACTCAGTTCATCTGGGATAAGTATGAAGTACTGAACAGAACACTTAACCAATTTGGTTGAGCAGAAGGGACCTTGGTGAGGTAGCAGTACAGGTAAAATTGTGTTTCAGTTGTCTTTGAGCCTTAACCTTTGATTTTAAGAAGCTGTCATAAATTGCAGATCTTTTTTTTCTTTCCTCCTATGGCTGTCAGGGAATGCCAAAATCTTTATTTTTTGTGAGAAGGCTCTGAAGTGTAGTGATGCAGCTCTCATGAGAGATGAGAGCCAAAAAGGAAATCATGAAGGAAAACAGTGGGAGGGAGACCTGAATCATCTTTTCTTTATAGTGATGATGTGCTTTTTGTCTAGTATGAGATAAACAACGGCATTTTTTCTTCTATCAAGAGTCCCATACTATTTATCACATACTAGCTGTTATGGAGGTGTTACAGAAATGGAGTTGCTGACATTAGTTTGGAAATGGTACCCAAGTAGAATTTTCATCACCCTCTCTGTTTCCAGGAAGAAGTTGGGAGCACAGGGCTTCTTACTCCAGGCTATTCTGTTTTCCCAATCAGTTGTTATGGCATATCATACCTAAAATACTTAATCAAAAATGCAGAAGTCTTTAAAATACTGGTGCCTGCTGTTTAGTGTGTTTCTTAACTTGAAATTGTGGAGTGTTGGCTTAAGTGGAACTGATCAAATTACCCAACCTTGTACAAAGAATGAAAGTTGCAGAGGAAACAAGGGAAGAGAAAAAAAAGCCCCACACAGTTGCTGGCAGGTCACCCTAAAGGAGGGAACAGTTGAACCTAAATAAATAGGCTGGAAAAAGAACAAACCTGGGGAAAAGAAAGAGTCTAATAAAATGCCTCAGTTGTCACAGATCAGATGACTGCTGTGCAACCTGTTCCCATATAAATTTTACCAAGCAATTTTACCGAGTATTGTACATGTGCTGGTGAAGGCTTTTAAAACAATTGAATCTGCAAATGGCACAAGCTCCTAGTTCAACATTGTAGAAAAATCACATCTTCACTGAGTAAACATTAACATTCAGTTCAGTCTTATTATTTATTAACTTCATCCAAAGAGGCTCTGAAAAGCCAGGATCTTCTGCAGGGCATTCTTTCAGTGTTAAAGGAATTCATGTTCTAGGTAGGTTTAACCTGCTCCCATCATGGATTGATCTAACGATCTGGATATTAGACAACCCAAGATACCAGATATTTTGGTAATGTTGACAGCGTTATGCTAAATTAATACTGGCTTTGAAATTTGTGTTCAAATTGCAAACTTAGGTCTGCAGTAACTTCCTGCTTTCTTTGTGTCCTAATTCCTTCCCAAAGTTCTTTAGAAACAGGCTTTTTAAGATTTAACTCAAAGTCCTAGAAGCTTGGAAATTACTTTAGTGAACCCCCAAATGAGCAAACTGCTTAGATTCAGGCAGTCCAGTCAAGGAGGAAGAATGATCAGGTGTAGTGGTCTCTCTGACCGCTCACTAGGTGCAGAGAAGCTGAGTACGCTTTCCATCTTTAGGTGGAAAAAGACAACAGGAGTAGAAATAAGACAACAGGATAGAGATAAGTGAGAGAAGGAAAGATACTATAGCAGAGGCCTTCAGTGTCATGAATGATGTAGAGGTCATCAGTGGAAGCTGTGTCAGTCTTATTTCTAGCCCTAGATGAATTAAGGGAAACAGAGTGGAACTGTGACTCAAACACCTTTTTGGCAGTTGCCATTACTGACTCAGATAACCAACGGATGTTGGAGACCAAAAATATAAATGGCCAGAAGGCAAAGTTAGACAGATTTTTTAGGCTTATTTGTGGATTTTTGAATGCCAAGATGCAATTTACAGCTCATAAAGTCACTACTCTGCTGATTGCAGTGTGCTTCCAATAGAACTTGTTTTGTGTGATCTTGTGTGCAGCTTCTGGCAACAGTGGCTCATTGTAATGAGATCTGATTGAGGAATCTTTCTGATGAGGAATCATTGTCATGCTAATTTGTATTTCTTTCTTTTTTTTTTTCTCCTTCAGTCTCCCACAGTCAAATCACACGCTTGTACAGTCGCTTCACCAGCCTTGACAAAGGAGAAAATGGTACTCTTAGGTGGGTATCTAGCAATTCGGCTGTGCTTGCACTGACATTACGTATCTGTAATGGTGGCTTTGCCATTGCAGGATGCCTGCATGTTTTCCTTGTAGAGTGAATCAGTGAGGCTATTATAACAGATTCTGTCATACCTACAGCCTGCATGGATGTTCACATTTGTTCTCTTTTATGAAAGGTCAAGAGAAATCTGATTGTTGAACTTTGGTGCTCTAAATACCAATTGTCTTTGCTGTAGTGCTGAAAGTTTGTAGCAGTTAATACAAGAAAGGTCAGATTTGGTATTCAAGGAATTACAACAAATGTTCAGAAATATTAAACCACATTTTAGATCGTTACTTCTTACCTTTTTTTTATATGTTGCTTCTAATAATTATCACAAGAATGATTCCACTATGTCGTCTTCATCCTGGCTTTCATATAAAAGATTATTTATATTTTTGGGAGCATGGGCTCTTGAATTGTTTCGGATGCCCAGTGTCCTTTAACACTACTTTGACCTGCAAGCCATTTACTGTTGTTAACTTTACATCTCTTGTTAAACTCTTATGTCTGTTAGTATGCTCAAAAATAAAAAGAGCTGGAGCTGGGACCGAGTCACTGTGAATAAGCAAGTAGATGTTTTACTCTTTAGTAGTGCAGGATATTCCAAGGCTTTGAAGTATTTGTCGTCTGTGCACTATTTGAAAACTACACAAGTGAACTGGTTTCTTACTTAATCAATTAAATAAAATAAATAAATAAATACATATAAATATATAAATATAAAAATATTATATTATAAATAAAATAAATAAATAAAGCTTAATCAATTAAATAAAGATGAGGCTTAAACTTTTTCTGCAAAACATCTTTCACTTCAGACTGATTCTACTGGAAAGAGTATTCTCAACTGAAGGGTAAACTAGTGGGATGACTGCTTGTTAAAATACGTCTCTACCTGTGGTCTTTGTTCTCTAGCCTTCCTCACTCTGGTTATTGTACTGTGTGTTGATATTGCCTTGCTCTTTATTTAATGAACTAATTATGAATTCTGATTGTATTAAATTGCTTATTGGTCTTCTCTTGTGGTGTTGCCTATGGATTGCGTAGTACTATGAAAACATGAGAAATTACAGCTGTCAGTGATTGTGCCAGGGAGCAATTTTGCAACCGAGATAGTTGTTCTAAGACCATACTGCCTCTGAAAGTCTGTTGCTTTTCTATGCTGATGGCGGTATTCAAGGCTTATCTTTGGAAACTAACCTACAGCATAGAAAACTTGCCAAAACTATTGCAGAACCAGTGCACAGGGAAGCTGGAGAGAGCACAGGAGAGAGTAGGAAGGCGAAAGGGACTTTGTAGCATAGTATATGAGGCCTGGCTGGAATAGAGTTAAATTTCTTTCATAGCAACTCTATTCCAGTCTAAACCAGTAAACATAGATTCAGGGGTTGCCTGGGGTTTTGAATGTGATTGTAGGGTGCACTATAAACCTATAAAAACTAGACTTATGTGTAAAGCGACAATCACTGCTTAGCAAGTGAAGGTGACAAGTTGTAAGATACGCTGGTTTTGGCAGGACTACTGACTTACTGTAATTTCCTTTCCTGAAGGAAATACACAGCTCCTTCTGGTGCCACAAATTGCTAACTTCTCAGTTAACATTTAAGTAACTGGTTGTGGAATTGTGCTGTAAACAGGACTACTGAGTATTTCTGGTTAAAAATACTCTCTTTCCCCTTTTGGGTTGTGTAGTGCTTTTCAAGTATTTTTAAGCTGACTGGCTCCAGCGACTGGGACTGTGGCTGTGCTCTAAATGTGTGGACTGCATAGCTGAAGGGATGACAGAATTGATTGTGGGTGTGGGAACAATTGGGGTGGGATGGGCAGGATTAAGCCCACTCTGTCACCAAAGCCAATGTATCACGGAAACTGTAGCATTGGCTAATTGACAATTGTGACATACAGATCAGCTGATGATACTGTAGGTAAGGTTGATACTATTTATGTCTCACTATTATATTACTTGAAAAAGAGCACTAACAGCCTCTTCATACTTTGTATGTGGGTTTAGTCTTCACTGATGATAGCTGCCACACTAGTCTAGTACAGTTTGAACCTAGCACACATTCTTCTTCAACTCTTGTCTCCAACTTTAAACTCGCCTATTGAGCCCATAAAGTTTGTGTAAACTTCAAAGTAATTGTACTCTGTTTACGTAAGAGGAGTAATTAATTAAATATGCTGTGAATGTCTGTTGCACAATGCTTAGTTTCATAGTGTAATGGATGAGAAGGTGGACTTCTATTGTTGATAATTCACGTGGTACTTGGGAAAGGAAATGAAGTTTGTTTGGAAAATCCCAGTAACTGTGCAAATTGTGATCCTGTAACTTGCAGTCTTGGCCTCCAAGCATAGCCTATTCCCAAACATGCCTGACAATGGCATTCAAGTTTTGAAACCTGTCCCAGCACCCACAGTATGTGGAAACCATTAAGTTTAAGTAATGGAAAATTACTTCCTGAAAAAAAATAAGGGCAAAGTAAGAACTATAGCTTGGAAGATTGTAAATGTTGGTTTCTGAAATAGTGATCAAAGAGAACTCGCTACTGTGAGGCAAGTGAGATGGAGTTACCACTTGCTTACTAGCACCAAACAGTTTGGAAGGCATGTCTTCTGTTTGTTTCCTGTGAGCAAGAACAACTGTTTCCGTAGGGATGACTTACACCTTTGACTTAGAAGTCAGGCATGACAGAAGTCACTCATGTGACTGATCAGGAAAATAAGTGGTAGGTGGTTCTTTATGGCATGAAATAAATCTTTAAATGTGTACCACTGTTCTGAAGAAGGGCTTTGGATCGTAAAATGTTAGGGTACTGGAGTAGTGTGTTCTTCCATTCCTTTCCTCTAGCACTTCTGGTTCGCATATGGTTTGTTTTCTTTCCATTGCTTTGCTTTTCCTTAGCTCTAGGTAGCCCTACCCTTCTTATCCCTTTTGAGGGAACAGTACTCTACTACTATTTACAAGTAAAAAGGATGAACAAGGAGAAATACTGGAAGAAGTATCTAGTAGGTTTCTTGCAACCTTTGGGGTAAGGCAGAGCCACCTTTACAGCAGGGATCTGCTGTGTGCCTTGGAGGATATATTCATGCTTAGAAATACTTGCCTGTCTTAGAATGTACAAATTCCCTACTGCAAAGTATGTCTAAATATGAGTGCACTGACATATAAAGTGGTTTGCTTGCATAATGATAGCATGTAGTTAAAGGTTGCTCTGCATGTTACATTTAGGCAAGATTTAATAGAAGCCAGATTCCTGGAAAGGTATTTTAGAAGAGCCTTGTTGCTATGGCACGTGAACATGGAAGAAATAGAGGGCATCTCATTTCCTGTAAGCTCCAGCCTCAACCAGGTGAAGTCAGTCCCTAATGACTGCAGGAATCCTTAGTTTATAAAGTGCAGAATAACTTGCCTCATGCATTCATTTACTTTTATGGCTGTTACAGCTATTCCAATTACAACACTTGCTCAGTAATGTGCTCTTAATAAGCAAAAATGGTCTACTGCAGTCCTGATAATGACAAGACAAATAGATTTGAAACCTGGGGAATTGGTTGTGGTTAATTGTTAATCTCCTGTTAGAAAGCAGAATAACTGGAGGCTGAAATGCCAAGTGTAAATTGAGACTGTATATCAAAAAGTAGTGATATGCAAGTAAAAAATTCTGAAGCATTGGGATTTTGCTTTAAATGACAGAGCAGCTGCTGCTTTTAGCTTGTAAATGTTAGCATTGATGCTGAGCTCCTGTTGGTAAAATATTGTTAGTAGGACACAGGCTTTCCACATCACTGCATCTTCTGCCTAAATGGCTAATGCATATTTTGCCTTTCAGCTATAGCTTAAAATGCAGCAGTCCTGAAGGGGCTGGTAGCAAGCTGATCATGTTATACAGATGGTAACTTTGCCTATTACAAATAATTCAGACCTGGTCAGAGCAGAAGTTTTCTGGAATAGCATAGATACAGTCAGGTCACTCTGTTAGAGGTCAAGCAGTTTACCCATGTTGCAAACAGATTTATCATAATTGGGTCTTTCAGCAGCACTGTGGTGTGACCGGGTGCAAGGTGTGCTTTAGAATGCATTTAAAACTAGAACATCTTGCTACTTTGCCTTTCCCAGCCCAGACTAGTAATCAGGTTTGCCAATTCCTTCTTTTCCCCTGTGTTTTAAGATGACAGTGTTACAAAAGGCCAGTATACTTAAAGTAATGGCAAAACCTGTTTGTGTTCACTTGGGCAGTTTTTTGGTGTAATGACATCATGAATCAAACCTTGTTGCCAATTCATTTCCTTTTCAAAAGCAGCAGACCTTTAGTAAACAAGTTGAGACTGACCCAAACTTCAAAACCAGCAGGACTGTATTTGACTTGAAGGCAATTGCTGATATTTCAAGAGATTGGGCAGGAAATGCCAAGTTATGCATACAGACAGAATTGTTTGGTTTTTTTTACAGACTCACACCATTGCTGTTATGTTTACAGTTAAAAATATAAATTATTATGGAGTACATCTTGTACTGACTGAAAAATTGGTGCATTCTCTCATGGAAAAGACAAAGGGGGGGGGACATACCCAAACATGTTGACCACACTATTCATTAAGACACACTTGTTGCATCTGTTTTGGTCCCACCAAGGTTGTCTCGCTTTCATGCCAGTGACATTCTATTAGGTTGAAAGAAAATCGAAATTAGTGCAGCTCTAGGAAGAGGCTAAACCCTGTGTTCATGTCATAGTGATCTAAAATGTGTTGACATCAGTATAGCTCATGACAACATCCAGATCAGAAAAAGCTATAAGAATGTAAGCATAGCTGTGCTTATACTGTACTGTCTACATACAGTCATGAGCAGAGAAGGGAACAACTGGCAAAAGTATTGAGTATTTGCAGTGTACTGGTGAAGTTCCATCTGGTATACAGGCCCCTGTCAAAGTCTAAATTTTCTACTTTAAAATAGGAGTGCTGCTTGGTTGAATGTAAATTCTGAAATTTGGCAGTTATAATAAGGTATAAAGTTGTGCATAAATGAGAATTTCTATTAGAATATGCAAATCACCTGTGGTATGCTTGGAGGAGTATGGTATTGTCCCAGGCTCTGGGCTAGGGTAGTCTGGACAATGCGAACTCAAATACCAAAATAATTACTAAAATATATATATTTTTTATTTTCATTTTGAAGCCATATTTTCCTTCAAAGCCATTTCATAAGCTTTCTTTAAATTGCAGACTAATTGGCATCTTACAGGAAGGTTTCTAGCACGAATAACATCTGAGAAGCACTGTTAATGTGGTAAATGAGCACTGGTGGTCTGTAATGTAATACAGCCTTGACATTGTCTTTTGTGTCATTAGTTGTAGAGAAAATGTGATTTAAAGAGTTACACCTTAAAACCCACCAAGTGTCTGGCTGTGACAATAGAGCCCAGTGGATGTTTTACTATGAATTCTCTTCAAGGAACTTTTTATCCTCTGACTTCAACTTAATGCAGTCATCTTGTTTTTCTTGCTTTACTCAGCCGGGAAGACTTCCAGCGGATTCCAGAGCTTGCCATAAATCCACTAGGAGATAGAATTATCAATGCCTTCTTTCCAGAAGGGTGAGTTCCAACAGAACAGGCACAAAATATGTAGTTCATCAGAAGTTCCAATGGGACTGAAATGCTGATACATAAAGCACAGATTTTGGATTTACTAATAATTGAACACCTCAAACTTGTCATGAAATGTGTGTGGGTACATGGTTTCCTCAGCATGTATTCTGTAATGAGAAACACCAACCTTACTAGTCTTCTGTGTGCTTTGTTAGATGATGAACTCAGGCTTCATGTCAGTTTTCTGCTCTTGCTGTGCTGCTAAACACTTAGAAAGCAAGTAAAGAGCATGTATTTACTTTGGTTCTTAAAGCAGACTTAATAGCAATACTATTTTATGCCATGTAGTATTGCCATTACTATTCAGTTTCATTTTTCACCTTTTAGCCTCTAAGTATACCTTTGTTATTAGGTCAGCTTTTTTGTTTTCAGTTTTTGATAACATTTAAGGCCTGGCTTATGGCACTTCTAACACAAATCCAAACAGATTATCAAATTTGCAGTACTCTCTCTCTAGTTTTACCTCTCTAGATTGTTCTATGCAGTCTGCTGCTGTTCTTGAATACATTTGCCATTACTGATTCATGAAGATTGGAGTGACTAATCAAGTCATAATATAAGCTAATACCAGGCAGACTTTCCTGAATAGAAAGCAGGAGTCATGGAAGGTAGTTAAATAGCTGGTTCCCACAGTGTTAGACAAGGGAGCTTTTTGTCAGAGCAGTGAGCAACGGCTACCCCACAAACATGAGCCAAGTGTGACAATAAAGCTGGCAGGGGCAATGCACTTAATAACAAAGGGCATGGCACCTGAACAATAAAAGCAGAGGAGCTCCAGTGACTTGTCAGGTCAGCCAGTGGTCTGGCAGTGATTGCCAGACAAGTTGACAGTCAATCCAGAGAATAGGGGTTCAGATCAGCAAGACATACTGCCAGACTCGGGCACAGTTGCAGGATAGCTTGGGCAAGGGACAAAGGTGAAGGCTTGAGCTTAAACAGAGCTTGCAGGCAGGGACTGGGGAATCCTCAACAAGACATCTCACAGCTTCTTTTTTTTTTATACATCATACTTCATAACAGCGAGATCCCAGGTTGGAACTGCACTGTATCAGAGCTGAGTTTGAGCACAGGCAGCCAAACACTGTGGGGGTGGGAGTGGAAGAATCTGCATGGTCTTGGTGTTTTAGACATTCATACTCTACTGAAATACAGAATCCATATAAGCTATGCTAAAACTGACCTGCTATAATGCTTATGCAGGGAGGACCAGGTGAATTTCCGTGGATTCATGAGGACACTAGCTCATTTTCGACCCATAGAAGATAATGAAAAGAGCAAAGACCAAAATGGACCAGAACCACTGAACAGCCGAAGTAACAAGCTCCACTGTAAGAAATGTGAACGTTCCTATGGGAGCCATTATTTTTCCTTTTTTTCTGCAAAGGGAGTAAAGGGGCTTGGGTCTGTACACCTGTTTGCTGTGGAAGGATATAGAATCATAGAACACTTAGGGTTGGAAAGGACCTTAAGATCATCCAGTTCCAACCCTCCTGCCATGGGCAGGGACACCTCACACTAAACCAT
>JBCJKH010064077.1:0-19069 GCA_039877255.1 Loriculus beryllinus
GGAGGGATGCTCAGAGGTGCAGTGAAATTGCACCACCTGTGGTGCAGCCAGCAAAGGGGCATGAGCAGGCCAACAACTCTCACTTGCACAAGGTCTGGGGAGGCATCAAGAGAGTTCCAAACACTGATGTGCTGAGGACAATGGCATGGAACAGCTGATAAATATTGTATCACTTTAGCATAATTAATTCATTAATGTCAGAGCAAGCAGTAACATGAACAGGAGACTGCAAGAGTTAGCAGCCGTTAATTCTGCAAACCTAAAGGTAGATGCTCCCTTTAAAGTTTTCTTGAGATTCTTAGAGCAGATTGTGAAGTTTGGTTTTTCATGTCAAGGACTGAATATCATTCAGGACACAAGAGGAAGAGGAAGTAATCCCTAGTTCTCATTTTCTCCCATGGAAACAGTGGGTAATCAAAACTTTGAAAACCAGGCAATGCAGGTAAAGGGCTGTTAGGTTATTTCTGGCACAAACAGTTCAAGGGATAAATGCAAATGAGAAATTCCTGAAATAGGAGTAGCAGGAGACTTGGAAAATAATAAGCAAGGCTTAAGACACCATGTGGGAGGAAACAGCCGTTTCAGGGAAGTTTCACCCTAGCTGTTCCAGAAATGGGTAGCAAGAGGATACTGCCTAAACTGCTGTCTCCGGTGAATAACAGTGATGACTGGAGAAGGCTTAGAAGCAGGTACAGTGTGTCAGGGTCTGTGAAAAAATGAGAGGGCAGAAAGTGATGCAGTCTGGCTCAGCTGAGCTGCTAGGAAAAACTGCCTACAGTGGTGGCAGAGAGGAGTCAAGGCAATTGCTGCTTTTAGCAAGCTTCAGTTGTTGCTTTTTCCATTGATGACAGTGAGTGGAGGTCAGGAAGTGTTTTTCCTACACCAATTATATGTGGTTAAAACTAGAGGGAGAAATAGTAAGCTCTAATGCTAGAAAGTGTATATGAGGATTAATGGGAATGCTACTTCAGAGGAAAAATGCCTATGTACTTAAATTCTTCAAAGGAGTTAACAAAATAATGAAATCTAAAAGTGGAAAGAAAATGTAGAAATTTCAGAAGAAAAAAAAAGGCTAGTTATAAAATTCCTTCCAAACTCTCCTTTTAAGGATTGTAAAGAGAGGGAGTGAGTGAGTGAGCATATGAAGTGAAGTTTGGTCAAGAATCAGAAAAGGGAAAAAATATTGTTTTTCTTGAAACTGTAAAATCTTAATAAGAACATTTTTCTTTACGGTGTTTTTTATCATTTGTTACTGCATGTGAGAGCATTGCAGAAGCCACAAAGTTCTTCAGCTCAGGCCCAGACAAGCATGTTGGTTGTCTCCAGCTGGGATGAAGGATGCCAAAGTAGATGAAACAACACCTGAGGCTGCCCTTGCTGCTGCCTTCTTACCCAGTATAACCCAACAAAAGATGATACAACACACTGGGCTATAGATAAGGTGCAAGAACTGGATCAAATGAACCCAGCAGGATCAAAACATTGCTCATTAGAGTTGGCTGGGAATTTTAAAACATAAAGTTTTGTCAGGATGAGTAGATTGAAATAGAACCTTGATGCCTGCAAGGGTTTCATTGGCAAAACAATGCCATGACAGCTCTTCACACTCTGAAGGTGTTTTTGGATGGGACAGACAGTGAACAAGAGAGCTCTCAGCTCAATACAAAGCCATCTGCAACAGTTCCTGGAAGGGAAAAATCCATCCAGGCTTTTTAAAAACCACAAAATATCACGGTTGGTTCATGAATTCCCTCACACTGGAATGTTCAGCAAACGAGAGTAGATTAGAAACAAATGCCTGCCCTCTTCTTGTGACCATGGAGGCTGGTGTTTAGGCCCAAAGGCAGTACAGCTTTGCTCTTTCATACTTGTAGAGGGGGTGGCACCAACTCAATGTTTCCTACTTTCTGAGCCCTATCTCAGATCTGCAAGGAAAAGTGAGAGCTAAAACCAGAAAACCCTTTAATAGTGAGAACATACGGACATTTTAGTACAAATTGGAAAGCAGTCATGTTTTGATGATAAAATATATTGTTCACATTTTCTGTAAATGTTACACAGACAAAATAGCAGCCCAAGAAAGCTCACTGGGTTAAATCTGTTTTTTTGTAGCACAGTAAAATAAATTGCCAAACACATTCATGTCCACACTGGCAAAATAGCCATTGATTCGTGCTCATAAATACAGGAAGGAAGATGTTAATGTTGCAATAAATCAAGCAGCTTCTCTGTCTATCATATTTTGCTTTTCAGAAGTGAGACCAGAAATCTCAATGTCTTTCTGTTAATGGAAAAATGCTAAAACCTAATTAAAAAGTCCCTATTCAATGAGCTGTGGAGAATTCATAGCAGTGAAACTGTCTGTGTCAGACAAATACGCTATTGATAGTCCTCTGGGAACTAATGATGAAGGGACTACAAGTAAGAATAGAGAGAGAAAAAGGAAAGAGGCTGTAGGCTGGGCACTGTTTCAGACAGCTGGATGCTGGTGTGCTGAGGAGGGGAGAGGGCTGGGGGTATACTGGTATCAGTGCTAACAAATGCTGCTCCAGAAGAGGTTTTGGTGGGATAATCGGAGATGTCCTGTGGGCTTTTACCTTTCTGAAAGGAAGAGACTGCATCTGTGCTTTTGGTTAACTAAAAGGGCAGGAAGCCATCCCACCAAGCATCACTGTCCAGTAACATCACAGATCCCTCTTGGAAGGTGACGATAAATACTGAGACAGAGTCCCAGACATGTGGGCTCCCTGTTACCTCCAGGGACATTTGGCTGCCCAGGCAGTCACCCAACATGTAGCTGTTTCCTGACAGCCCATTCTGCAGCCTGGCTCAGCTCAGGCTCTGTAGAAGGCTTTTGGGGAGTTCAGGGGCTGCTGCTCCCCCAAGACTATACCATGAAATGTGGTTGCTGGGAGACACATACACCTTGGGCTGAAAGAGGACATCACTGCAGGTGGTGTGGACAGTGCTTCTGCAATCAACTCTGCATAGAAACCCATCCATCCCCAACTTTTTCCTGTTGATCCCCAGCACCTGTAGTATCTGCACTATAGCTCTCAGCTGCGTCTTGCTCATAGGCTAGTGCACATTAACCACATCCAGGCTAGACAAGAAGTGCTGGTGAGATCTAGTGACTGTTGTCAACAGCCGCTGAGGCTTCTGGATGGCTTATTTCAGCAACAAATTCTGTGAAGGAACGTGCACTGAGGACAGGCTTTTCATTGGTGAACTTTATGCAATCCCAAGGGACTTCAGGCTGAGCCCATGGCATTTCCCATCTCACCATCCAGAGATCAAGGACTGCTTTTCTCCCAAAGTGAAACCAGTTTTCCCAAAGAGGCAACAGGCTCTTGCTCAGCCATTACAAGCATGTTCACACCAGGCAGATAATGGAAAGGAGCCCACACCTCTTACCAGTCCTGCCCCACTGAAAACATATGCTTGGTGGCAAATGTCCCGATCCACACTGTTAGAGTCTCACTGTGCCACATCCTGAGCCAGTTACCAGTGCAGAGCACAGGCACACAGCCCTTTGCAGCTGAGGCCTTTGCAACAGCAGCAGTTATTGCTGATGAGAGGGCTAGTGAGATTCAGCTACATATAAACTGGACAGTGAAATTCCGGTTGCTGGAACCCACTGTTACTCTGTTCTACGTGTGCTGTTTCTGGGTTTTAGTCTCAGGCTGGCTGGACTTTGCTTGTAGAGGTTCGAAACCTCTTTATTTGTTTCTTTGATAACAAAGGAAAACTTTAGAAACGTGGAGAACACAAGGCCCCTGTAAGAAAGGGCCTGATTTCTGAACAAGCCAGGTGCTGTCACCTTCCTGCCAAACGCCCTTCTCATTAGGCAACAGGATCAGCCACTCTCACCTAATGCCTATTTAATTGTTTGCCTTAAGGAGGGCCACCTGCAAGGGGAAAAACTAAGAGGGGAATTATGTGAGTCAGTACAAAGCCTTGGAAGCTGGGAGTTCCAGCTAGATGCTTTCATCTGAGAGTTTTAGGGTTGGGGGTTTTCTCCTCATTCTTTCTTCTGTCCTGGGCTGGAGGTAAGTCCCTGGGTCAGTTTCTTTGCCCCTTTAAAGTACTTTTACTTAGTGAAATTACATTAGCAGTAAGAATAAGTTCTGCCAGTATCTCAATTCAGAACAGGAAAATGTTAACACTGCTGGCTTACTCCCGCTTAGGCTGGCAGCTTTCAGTCTGATGCATCCTGGACCGGTGTCCAGGGAAAGGCAACCACAGCCCCAGGCTTACATGGGCAGTCACCTTCTCACCTGCCTTCACAAACCAGGAGGCAGCAGCAGTGTCTCAAGACCCTTTATTCACACTGGGTCAATGCTCACTACTGAAGGACCAAGGTTACAGGTGCTGGATCAGGACTCTGCCTCGAGCTTTGGGTGCTAGCATTTCCCCCGAAGTCTTGCATAGCCCAGTTGCTCAGAGGGCATAGACAGTGAGCTCCCTCTGCAAGAAAGGAGCATAAGAAAAGTCCTTTACAGCAGGTCCTTTACCTCAACCCCATCCCATTTGGTTGAACTTAGATGTCTTCCTTTTCCAGTCCTCCGTAACAAGCCTCCTGAGCCTAAAAGTTAGCAAAATTGTTTGTGAAATCCTCCTCTGCAGGCTGTAGGGTAGGGTTAATTATTCAGAGTTGAAGTCATAGGAGTAAACCCTCTCTGAAATGCAAGATCCTTGCAAGAGATGGAGGGAGATGGGGTCACAGTGTTTGCATTTAGCAGGTTTAACCTTGCATCCAGCACATGGTTCTGCTGGCCCAGCCTTTGCCCGCACCAATGCCTTGCTGCCGGTAAGAGAGCACAGCCAGGACCACAGGCTCCCAGCTTTTGGGGCTGTCAGCAGATCTTTCTTCTCCATGTGCTGTCTGAGTGGTTTTGCCCCCCTTCCCCTGAAAACAAGAGCGCAGGGATAAGGCAGCAGTAGTTCAGCTTTAACTGAGCCACAGGAAGGGCAGAAGCTTCACCAGCCGTGGCTTGACCTCCCTGCCCACAGCCCTGCCTACCTGCAGCCCTGGACCTGGGGCTGTCCCTGACCTGGGGCCATCCCTGACCCGGGAGAGCTGTTGCAGCTCCAGAGAGCTGCTCCTGCCCTGCCAGGCTTCAGGGTTCCACGGAAATGGCTGGTAATTGCAAACCCCGTGTTTTTCTCCTGCTTTTTCTTTGTCAGTGATTTTGGAACAGGAAATATGAAGGGATTAATTTCAAGAGATAGAGGTCTTTATAAATTGAGCACGTTTGATTCTAGGAAGCACAGATCATCCAAACCACAGAGCCCTGCTTGTGAGTTGGCTTTGCACTCCCTCTTCTGGCATATGGACTAGCTGTGCAGAGGGAGGAAGAGGAGGGACAGTGGTGGTGGTCCCCTGCAGAAGGGTTGCTAGCTCTTTGCAGGTATTGGCAATGGGGGGCCCTGCCTGCTCTGAGCCCCTTTTGGCCCCAGCTCTCCCCAGCCATCCTCACTCACTCAATGGGACTTCGACTCCTCTCTGCAAGGGAAAAGCACTTGCCTCTTTTGACAGGAACCTCCTGCTCCAGCTGCAAAGATGCAAACCCCAGTAGGGTGTCTCCTGAAACAAAACCCCCACTACTACATGGGTTGTGCTGTGGAAATGATCCTGATAGTGCTTGCTTGTGGGTTTGGGCATGCCACAGTCTCTGAGAGCCTTGTATTAGGGCTCAGTTTGGTTGTCTGCACCACTGGTGCCAGCTGCACTACCCCACAGCATCTTCAACACTTGGTGTTGCTTGGTGCTGGTCAGTATCACACAGGACCTGGGGTGCTTGGTTTAGGGCATCCAATATCCAAGTGTGAGCAACCCAATCTGCCTCTTCCCTGTCATGTGTTCTTGCACACAATGCTGCATAATCCAAGTACCAGGGTCCTGAAGGGCCATCCTCCTGTTCTTCCCTTTCCCTCCCTTCCTCCCTCCACCACCCACTGAGCACAGCCCTGCCTGAGCCACACCACTCGCTGCAAGAGAAAGAAATCAATTGTTTCTGGTTAGTTTGTGTACTTAATGGCCTCAAGATAGCACTGGTTCCCTTTGGCTCAGGTCAGTACATGGATAACCCTGAGTTCCTCCCAGCACTTGTTCCTGCTCCTCAGTTGTACTTGCTTGGAGTACACGGTGGGATTTGCTTCCCCAGTGTTCCCAAGTGCCTCCTCCCACGCTGCAAGCCTGGTAGATAAGGCACTGAGGTTGTACCACATCACAGGCTGTCTCCTTGGCAGGACCTGAAGGTTGCACGTCACAGGGGCCCAGCATCAGCACAGGGGAAGGAGCAGCCTCTCCTTGACCCCCCATTCACATCAGGGGAGGGCCATACCTGCCCTTGCTAATGTGCACATTGGCAGGTAGCCATATAGATACATATATATAGGGTCACAGAATCATTTGAGCTGGAAAAGGGCCCCCCTCACCCAACCATAAACCTAACACTGCCAAGTCCACCACTAAACCGTGTTCCTACACCACACACTGCTTTCCTTCAACCTACGGCATTGTGCCACCAACCAGAGAGCAACAGAGCTGCAGGTGGTGTGATGTTCAGTTGACCTGGGATCCGTTCTGTAAGGTCCAGCACTGATCTTACAATGCACATCACCGGTGCTGAGCCCTCAGCATAGCACAGGTCTGGGACAAACCCACAACAGGAAGGCCTGTCATTAAAACTGAGGACAACCGGCAGGCTTCTCGTGGATGCTGACTGCCTGGAGACACGTCTGAAGCACCAGGGCACATCTGGGACAGCTGGCTCAAAGCAACACCTCAGTTTAAGCATTGTGATGACCCTGTGATGCCTAGAAGCCTGCAGTGTTCCCTTGCTTTTGGGTGCATACCATAGTACTTACAGTCTATCTAAAGCACAGGATAAGGTAAATAACATGCATATATATCTATATGCTACACAAACATATTCATACACATAAATACATACATTTATATAAGAATATCTAAAAGCATAGAGTTAATAGAAATATTTTTCCTAACTAATCAGTGCAGCCACTCAAGGGTTGCCTTTGATATTTGATCTGATTGGTCAAATATCAAAAATAGTTGTGAACTCAGTGCCTTCTACTACAAATAGGCCCAACACAGGTCAATCCTCTAAGCAAAGGGCTACTTAGTGAAGCAGGATCTAGTCTTGGCCAGCTACCAGAATTGGAGTATGCTAATCTTCCTAGTTTAATGGTCCCTCTCTCTTCACACTAGTCCCTGGCACCTATCTGTGTGTATGGCCATAATGTTGTTGTGCAGACTGGTCTGCCTCTAAATGTCACACCAAGGAGCCTCTGAGAGGGTGACACTGTGCTGCTCTGTTTCCTTGTGCAAACAGCCTGTTGGCAATGGTGACAGGTTGTAAACATCTGGTGTTAAGAGCTGGTTAGGTGCAAACATGAAACAGGGTATGACAACTGTGATACGAGAGCGATGCCACTGAAACCGCGAGCGGTGTGTCAGAGATGGTCCATGTGAAAAGCAAAGGGGGCTCATGCAAAAAGCTTCAGCTCCAGTGCAGCGGTGATGATGGGGTTGGTCGCTGGGGTGCCTGCCTTCAGCCTCCTCTGAAGCAAAAACAGTCCTTTCCCCTTCCATCTGCTGGAAAGGCTCTGCTGCAGGCACCCTGCTGAGGATGCCGCAGGCACTAGAGGCTGGGCCAGAATGTCTGAGTCAGGACAGCTTGTTGCACCCTGCCTGGGCTCTAAGACCCTCAGCAGGAACCATTTCTTCGTGTCTTGTACACTACTGCCCCGCATCACTGGGTGTGTGTTCTGCCAGTTGCTAAATAACTTATCTTCAGTATGGTGAATCACCAAATCAGTGCCTTTATGTGTGTACTCAGCAATATTTTTTATTTACTTCTTAAATTATGTAGGTAATGAGGAGCCTTCAAATAACGCTTAGCCCAGGGGCAAAATGAGCAGAGGCTGGAAGTGTTGGGGAAAAAAGCAACAAATAGGATTTCTTCTTTAGTGAGGCATATAAGCGTAGAGCCAAATGCAAAAGGTTCTGCAGAGGGGCTTTTTATTACCTCTCCTTTCTTTTAACTGTGTCAGGTAGGTACCTGTTATCCTTGGTGTCTCACAAAGGGATGCTCGCAGCACTCAGAGGGCTGCTGAAAACAGCAGTCACTGCTCTCTCCTCCAGCCCATTCATGTCTCAGGCAGGGATGAGGAGTTTCAGGTCGCAGAGGAGTCAGTGGTCAGCATTTCCTTACTGTCCTACTGCAGCATGAAGGGGAATTAATTCATCATTTGGAGCAGCGTTCCTGAGTCTCCAGTCCCAGCCTGTTGGTGATCAGAGGGTGAACTGCACAGCAGCTGCTGAAAATGAAAGGGGGGAAAAAAGTCATAAATATGAGCACATGCTCAAGCAAGCAAGTGGATGAACAGGAAAAGAAACCAGCATAAATAAAGAAGCATCTCTACTTGTAAATATAAAATCAGTTTGGTTGTGTGGTGCCAGATGGTCCCTAACTTTGTTTAAAATGATTCCATAAGCCCCCAGATTCAGAAAGGTGGGAAATGCTGATCCCAGTGTAGCACACATGCAGTATATCTGGCATTACACAGCAGGCAGGGCTGCCAGCAATAGAGATAAAGCTGGGAGGAAGAGATCTGACTGACTGTTCCCACTGAAGGTGAAGCAGGGAGGTTTCAGGCTTTGGTGTGCCATCAGCACATCAGATGCTGGGCTGACTGGCTGGCTCCTGCATGTCCTGCCTCCTGCCCAGCTAGATGCCATGGGCAGGGGACATGAGGGGCAGCCAGGGGGGGAAGATGGGATTTAGGGATACAGAAGGGTGGAGGCAGCAAAAGGCTTACAAGAAAGAGGTCTTGGGAGGTGGAGAGGATCTAGGGGCATTGCACTATAAAAAGCAGGGATTATTCTGGTGTGTGTGGATGTGGGGACACAGACCCATGGAGGAGCAGGGATGCAGCACCTGGCTGCAGCTCCCAAGGGCACAGCTGTGCCTTACTCATCCTAAGGGAGAAGCAGCAGAAGGTGGTGAAGGAAATCTTAAACAGCTTTCCCTTTACTTTCGCCGCAGCCACAGTGTGATGAAGTCATTTGCTTCTGGAGAAGCTTAGCTTCCATTTTCCTACTGGCTTTAAGGGTTTGTTAAAATTAAGTCAATGGGTATGTGTACATGGCTGTAAGTGTCCAGCACAGGGTACCTGCACAGAAATATTATGTGACAGTGATATTTTTGCCCTGAGGCCGGTAAAGTTGCGATGCTGTCCTGGCCCTAGTAAAAGTGCTAGTAAAAAAAGAAGGTTACTACATCTCTATATAAACTTTTTTCTTCCTGCCATTGGTGAGTGACACAAACTAATTTGCAAGGAAAAGGTTCTTTTTCACTGTTGTTATCCAATTATGGCTTCAATCTCAGATTAGAATAGTCCAGCCAAGTAGTTGGACATGTGGATAATATTCTGTACAACAGACTTCTCTGGATCAAAACCAGATCTGCAGTAACATCTTATTGCTATTCCACTGTAACTCTTTAATAATTTAAAAATACAAAATAATTTAAAAATATTATAGCATGAGAAGGTCTAAGGTTATGATTTCCAGGGCATCCCATAGCACGAGGACCCAGCAGCACTAGCGGACAGCAAAGCTACGCAGTTAGGGAAGCCAGGGCCAGCACTCACCAGAGACCTGATGAGGCTTGTGGATGCTCTCACCATGCTCCCAGTTGCCTGAGAGTCCCCTCCTCTGATCAGGGAGTTTTACCTCTCCAGTAACCTTTCCTTGAATAGCCAAGAGTGGGATAGGGACCATAACTACATTCTCATGTGATGGCTGAGGTATGAACTGTTCAGTTTTGGGTTTTCTAAAACAGAGGATGCAGACAAAAATTTGATGTATGCTGCCATCTGCTGAGGGCTTCGTATTATCATAAGCACTTCAAATTTATTTCTGATAGAGGTAATGCTGCTGAGAGTAAGGGTACCCAAATAAATGATACATGATGATCACACTAGCTGTGTAAAAAGGATTTAAATCCTTCTCACACTTGACCGTCTCTGCAAAATGTGCTTCAAAAAGTGGGAAATCTGTAAGAAGGAATTCTGATTTACTAGTAAGTTTATTTTTAGGTGCAAATTATTTCCCCTAAGGGCTTTATGCTGTAGAGCTTCAAGACAGTCTTGATCTTTACTCTTCTTACTCTTGACTCCCTCCCTCTCTCACCTGAAAGCTTCAGAGACCACATTTGTTTCAGGACCACACCTGAGAGACTGTGCCACTGTTGCCACTGTGAGCCACTTTAATTCATGGAATCACAGATTCAACTGAGTTGGAAAAAACCTTTAAGGTAATCAAGTCCAACGTTTACCCCAACAAGAATGAAGCAAATGCTTCTTTTGGGAAAGCCACAGGTGGTTACCCAGCTGCTGGAGCTCCACCAGCCTGCCTTGCACCAGGCTCAGCAGTCTTCAAAATACGGGTGCACATGGCAGCATCCCACTTGCTGCAGCTAATTTCCATTTATCTAGTCCTCTGCTAAAGAATTAAAGCAGTTGCTTTGGCCTTATCTTCTAAGGTAGCATTTTGCCAATCTGGTTTTTGCTGTGTGGCCGTACCCAGCCCTGGCTATGGCGACACATAGGTGTGTGCTGACAGCCCTAGAGCAGAGGTCTGATGTGGGTACAGTAGGCAAGGATAGGCTCCTCACTCAGCTGCAAGTCATGTGCCTTCATCTACCTTGCATAAATGCACTCCAGCATAAGGAGACAGGAGATTACTAATGTTTTCTCTCTTGTCCATTGCATTTTACACTTGTATTGCTCAGATTGGCAGCTAACAAAGTGGTCTTCAGCAAAATGAATCAGTGAAGGAATCAGTTTTCTTTTAATCAGGAAAAATTGGTCTGGTTTGTTTGTGCCATCCAGAAGGCTGCACTTTTACCTCTCCCCTGCCAAATCTTGAAGCAAACTGCTCAAAATCCTACCCATCCAACCAGTGTCAATGGTGGGGACACAATCTGCTGTACTTTACAGCAAGAACACATCTGACAAAAGCAACAAAACAAACTCAGAAGCTTCTGCTAATGTAAAACACATAAAAACAGAGGTTAAAGGCAGTGATGGAGCATACTCTTTCAGTTCTGATAAGCAACACTTCCTCATGCCTTTCCTTGTCCCTTCCTTAAACAGCTCAAGTAAGCTCACTTCTTACTGTGCTTGATGTAATCTCAGGCTCCTGCTGCCCACAGTCCCCTGCTTCTCACAGGACTATTTGTTGAAGAAAAGAGATTTCATCTGCACATCTTAAAATGGTACTACACTCACAGAGATACTGGAGAGTGTGTACCTTTCAGGGATCAAACTACAGCAAGATTTATGGTACAACGCTTAGATTATAAGATTCCGACCTGCCTTGTTTCAATGTTGAAGACAGTAAAAAATAAAATGGACTAACCAGAGCCATTTTTTTTTAAGTTTAATGTACAGTTCTTGAATGTCCATTTACAGAGTTATATGAATCTTGTCAGTGAGACAGCCCCTATGAGCAGAGCTGTGAGGCATCACCACCTCTGTGCACTGTTTGCTTCCTGGCGTGCTATGTATTAGCACGTTAAAAGAATGTCACCTCTCAGGAAATGCTTCAGCTTTCTCAGACACCAAATTTAGGTGTTTGATTTTAGTCTTATCTCTGTATCTTCAGAAATTGCCTTCTTATTTGTACCTCTCAAGTGAAAAAAAAGAGTTTTGAGTTGGCCACAGGAGATTATCCAAGTGATGCTTTTTCAGAGCATCTGGTAAAACTGCACATTGAATGAAAGTCACATCTGGTTTATCCAAATTTACCAGCTTTGTCTCAGTTTCACACTTAAGTATCATGAATACAGGAACAGGCGATGAATGGCAAAGGAGTTTTTCTTCACATGCTGGACATTTCTTGTGAGGTTGGATACATTTTCTGAGAGTCTAGTACACATTGATGCAAGTTTTCTCCACAAGCTGTGCATAAAAGCAGGTTGTATTTCTAAGGGAAGATGTGGCTGTAACATAATCCTATGATAAAGTAACCATTTTAACCAGAGATCTGAGTTCACAAGCTAGAAGCTGTTTCAGCAGCCTCTTTAGTAGTGTAGCAGGTATACACCCCTCTGCTAGAAAGGTCTTAAATACTTCCAAGGTGTTTACCATAAATCTCCTAATCAGGATTAGTTAAACTAGAGCTGCCTTCAGCCCTGCCTGGTTTGGCAAGCCTCTGTCATGCACATGTGGTGTAGCCAATTATTTTTGTTGAATAAAGAGGAGAAAACCCAAAAGAAAAAAGGAAAAGGTTTGATAACCTGAGCTAGGTATACTCATAAGTGTCTGTCATTGATGTGGGGGTCAGTGTGACTTCTTGTGAAGAATTCACTACCTTTCTACATTTTACATTGGATTTCTCTTTAATATAAAGATCACAATGGATACTCATTATACAGTCTTCTCATGGAAATAAAAGGAGTCCAAATGGAATTTTCAGGGGTCCTTTCAGAAACATGAAATAGCAACTCCATGAGCTCAGATAGCAGTGCCCTCATCTCCAGACTGCTGATAATTCTAAAACATGAGCCCTGCTGGGGCTGTGAAAATGTTATGAGAACATCCAGTGAACATTAAAGCTCTCATAAAAACTTCCTAGTTACACAAGGGTTCAACATTGTTTTAATTCCATCACGGTTCTGTCAAGTTTCCCATTTCATTCCAGCTTTTGTATCAGCTTTGCAATAATGCTTCCCTCTCCTTTTTACAATCGTGCCAGGTTTGTAAGTGCTATTTCCATCGTACTGCAGCTTCTTCAGCCACTGTGAAAAGTATTGATGAAGTGTCCACTGAGATCAAAGTCTGTATCCTTAGAACAACATGGAGGTTGACAGTTCATGCAGGTTTGCTGTTTTCTCTCAATTTTGATCCAACACATTGCAGTGAAAATGTAGCTCCAGTTCCGTCAGCTCTTTCTTGCAGCAGTAGTGGATGACAGTGGTGATGCAGATACTGATTTAGAAGCACACAAGCTGCACCCAAAACCACATTTCAAGCAGATCAGCACACTTGATAAGATGATAAGATCAATTTTGGCTGATACTGAAAAGCTCTAACAATATTATCCATTATTCAGCCCACCTAGACACAGACAATCGATTCTAAAATTGACAACTTCCACCCAGGATTTTTACAAAGAGCAAGTGCGAAATGATCAGGTATTTTCCAACCTAAAAACATGAGGCTGTTACATTAAAACGGCTTGTCAAACAGGAAACCACAGCAGCAGTTCAGATATTTTGTCCTTTGCCTGGCTGACATCAGTTTATCTGCATAGTGTACTGATGTCACTAGCAAGTACAAAGAGTGAGGGATCGATATTGTCCTGTCTGCAGAGAAAAAGAAGGAAAACATGGAAGGCGACTGAGCATGAGTGCCTTGGTGAGCTGTACTACATCATGCAAGCTTGGGAGTACTCAGTGGCTATTGCACTGCATTGTGCATCATAGATACAGATACATAGATTTTGGCTCTTTAGCCTATTGAGAGGCAGTAAAGAAGCTTCTCTCCCCTTTCAGACTTTCAGCAATCTCAGGATTTTTCAGTAAAGTTACAGCCTGTGTGTTGCTCATTCCAGAGTTATTTACCACAAGAATACACCTCTCAACTCCCTCATTTTTAAGGACTTTGTTCATAGCCACATGATAAAAGATTAGAATCCAAGGAAGTTTTCTAAAAAGAATTGAGCATACTTGCCAAATGCTTGCCAACTGCTACTTCCTGCTTGCTTTATGGCTTCAAAGAAAGTTACTGCTCCCTGTGCAACAGCGTGGACTTTATACATGAATATTTCCAGGAAAAAAGTTGTTTTGCCATGTGATTCTTGGAAGGTAAGTATTAAATAACAGCTAACAACCTGATCTGAAATTGTTCTAGTCTTTTACTCATTGTTCCTGAAACACTTTATTGGGATAAAGCATCCTGGGTTATCAGTCTTAGAGCTTTCTCTATTTGTGAAATTCATAGCTGACAGCAAATGCCCATGCCCATCATCCAGCATCAAACTGCCTCTTCCATCCAAAAGATGCTGGATGTGCAGCAGTTTTCATTAAGTACAGCTGCCAGTACCAAAAAGAAATGGTACAAAGCAGTCTGTGAAGGTACAAAGTTCGACGCAGGTGTCCAGAAGAGTGTGGTGAGTCCTTCTGTGGAGCTTTGAGTGTTCAGAAGCACCACCGCTCTCCTCAGGTCTGCAGCTCTTCTCTCTGTGAAGCAAAACCAGTTATACGTCTATTCAAACACTTGTGTTGCTGCCTATTGAACTCTGAAAGGGAATGAATATTTTTCCCCTGCTGTACTAGGGTCACCAAAGGAACTGCAGGGCTCCTGGAGCCAGGACTACCAGCAGAAGTGTGTCAGGAAAACACACCACCACCACCACCACCACCACAAGAGGTGTGATGTGGTCCAATTCCTGCTGTGTACGCTGTAAACCCAAGCAAATGCTGGCAGCTTCTCCCACCACTTTAGTTCACTGGTTCACAGCCTGTGCTAAGACAGGAACATAAGGTCATAAAGAAATAGGTTTTCAGGGGATGGAGGAATATATTAGTAATAGTGGTAGATACTGCACGCATGAGTCTCGTGCATAGAGGGAGGGGGTAGGCTTTGAAGCTTTGAAGGGGTTTATTCTGTTTCCTTTTAGTTGGAAGGCTCATTAGTAGATAAAACCCAGGGCTAGCTGCAGATCCTTTCCATTCTGCAGGGACACCTGTGAGCCAGGCAGAACAGCCTGGGGTCTCCCAAATGGCTCTAGATGACTCCACTTAGGCAACAGATCCCTGCTTGGGATTCCTCCTGAAGCACAACTCTTCCTGCTCAGCTGATTCAACCCAGCATCTCTCTGGAAGCACTGGAGGGATGCTGACAGCAGAGAACCTGGTCTCTGGAGAGTGGGTCACCCCTGGGTCAGGTGAAGGTGGCTGCAGTTCCCCCCCATTTCCTTAACTCTGCTATTCTCTCCTTCCAGCCAACACCTTCCCCAATTCCTTTGGCCCACTCAGCTTCTACTCCCCAGGCTTTTCTGTAGCTGCCTGACAGCTTTCAGGTAAAGTCACTTATACCTCCCCACTCTGTACCTCCAAGCCCCCTCTCCAGTCACTCCCACCCATATTGATATGTGCTCTTCTCTCCCCTCTACCCCTGTCCAGTGCTCCCTGCATCTTGCTCTATCTGCTCTGCATGTGGACCTGCAGCCATCCCCACATGTGCACTCAGGATGCGTGTGTCCATACAACACAACTCAGCTGTGACAAATACGACCTAAACTATGTGGCAGAGCAAAGCAGCAAGCAGAGACGGAGAGACAGGACAAAACCAGACCTCCATCTGTTCATGTATCCAGTCCAGGAAGGAGGTGGTTCGGCTGTAGACACCTGGCTTGTTCTTTTCTGCACAGCCCACTCCAAAGCTGGTGGTCCCCACCAACTTCCAGATACTCCTATCTTCACATGCTAAAGGGCCCCCACTATCTCCCTGGAGGACAAAGAATTAGAACAGATATTAGTGCCTCAGAAATTAAGTGGAAGATCTATTTGAGGGGTAGGGGGAGAGGCATAGTCTAGTAATTCAAAGTGTTCTGTATCTGCTCTATTTTGGGTCCTGGGGAAAGCATATGTTATGGTAGAAGTTGGAGTCTTCTTAGAGATGTGTATTAGATCATACCTTTCTTTCCCTAATTAGCAGTACAGTACAAGAGAAGCAATGTTGAAGGCTGCTGTTAAACAACATTTAGGTGCTGGGCAGCATGCCTGTCCTGCAGAAGGGCATTGCTGATCTGCAGTCTCCACACCATGGCCTTGTTCTCTCACAGCTGCTTCTCTCAAAGAGCTCCTAGCTGTGGAGCTTAGCTGAGCCCAGGGTTGCAACAAGCTTGTATCCCACCTCCTTCCCTGCCTGCTCCTGCCTGCAGTCTTACACAGTGCTTTTCTGTCCCTTTCCGGGCACTTTGCTAAGCAGATTCAACTCAATGGACTCACATCTACGTACTGAAAACTCCCAGTTTATTTTGCTGGGGTGGTTTCCCTCTGAGCATCAGAGTCAGCACAACAATGGAAAACAAGGGAAGTTGGAATAAGCCTCTCCCTTTGGTGAGTATGGCTTGTTTTATTGCTTGGAGACATGTGCTGTGTGCTGCCTTTGGGCATCTCCCATAGGCATAGTAACATGTGGGGGGAGTGCAAACAGGGGCACAAATGAATATGTATGCACCTCATGTCTTCTCTTTGTCTTGCTCCCTGTGAAATTGGGACTGAGCATACCTGGAAACACGAATTCCTTCCTAGCTCTTGCACTTCATGCGTGACTAGCTAGGTGAGTCCACATTAGTGTGTATGGGGATGAGACCTGGCACAAGGTGGGCACTCTGCTGACTCTGACAGTGATTTTGAAGCATCACCACACTGTTGTGAAGGATGCTCTTATTCATCACTGCTATGAATACTCTCCTCCAGAGTCATTACCAGTCCTCTGAGTTACTCAGACACCTTTCCCTTTCTCCCTTTCCCTGCCTCACTCTACTCTTTCCAAAATCTCATGTTTCTTTATTGATGTACACTGTGGCTGCTTTTGACCATGGTGTTTCTACACCTTGCAGGCCTCTGGAGCTGCTCACAGTGCAGTGCAGTACAATTCAGCACAGTGCAGAGGCCACAGCCAGGGCAAGGAAAGGATGGCACCACACTGTACCACATGCAAGAAATTAAAAAATGTCTTAAGTAAATTTGGCTTCAGAAGTAGCAGATATGGGCCACAGAAGAAGCATAAGAAGGGAATTGTAGCGTATGAATGCATGCACGTTCACTGATTGATATTCATGGTAAACAGAGTAAATGGCACAAAACCAAATGTTTGTCCAAGAAAAGCCTGGGAGTGCCTTCTGATAACTTATCACTCATGTTTTTCCATTGCTGCTGCTAATGAGCTCAGTTGCAATTTGGAAACTTCCATACCTGGCACGTGTCTACCCCTCCCTTTAAGAAACCGGCACAAAGCATTGAAGGACTTATGATCCCGCCATAGACATCCCTGTGGTTGCAAATTGCATTAGAAATCAGAGGAACACCTGCATAATTCATGGTGTCAGATGTATCACCTGTTAAAAAAGAAAAGGAAAAAAACCACAAAGAAAAAAACTCCCTATTGCAAAAGCTAATCTCTAATTACACACAGAAAGTGTTTCAGTATGTGAAGAACTGGTAAGCAAGGGTGAAAGAAATGTGGTTAAAATGACACCAAACAAATAAAGACACCTGGGCGTCTCATCACATACAAAATCCAGTAGCTAGCGACTCTGTAGAGATGTGGATTGTCACAGTGTGTAATACAAAGCTGTACCTTATGTGTTTCTACTTCAGACTAGAGAATCAATGATAGTAATGAACTTAAAAGTTGATTGGATTGTGTCTTCTATACCGGTGCCAAAATTCATTTCAGGTTTATCACCTGTTCTGTTAGTCAGCAAATCATCTGCAAATATCTGCTTTATTTTATAAATATTTATTTTCTTCTGAGTCTAAAGGGATCATTTCTGTAAATGGGAGTATTTGCACAATGTCTATTGTCCATTTATAGCTGACTTTTATGTGGTAAACCTTACTTTCATTTTTTCCCCACCTTTCACTGTTACCAGTAGGTCGGGTAACATACTGCTCTTGCTCTCTGAACAACAGGAACACGTCAATTGAGACAAATGAAGAATGATAAAACACAATTACCTGAGAATTCAAGCATTTTCACATGGAAGTGATTCACTATAGATTATTGATTAATATGACCTGTGAGTAAGAGAAAAAAAAGAATTCCCTACTCACAGATCTAATTTCCACATCATCCAACGTGCCTGAAAATGCATACATGCTGTCTCTGGGAAAATGGATGGTCTATTCTTGGATTCATCCTGTGCTTTCTATGCTTGAAGTTATAAAGGACTGAGGCTGAGTACAACGTTGATGCTGTCCTCATGTCATTTTCAACCTTTTCACCGAGTGTACCCATCCATGCCTCATCATAAGGGCTTGTACAGCACTTTTGCATATTAGGGTAACCATAAAATTTAGGAATAAGTCTTGTTCCCCCTTCCCAGATATTCCAGAAAATTTAATGCTGAACAACCAAATCCTGTATTTACTGTATGTGAGATGTAGTGTAATCAACAGCAGGTCATTTAAAATACCTCCTTCCACGGTTGCTCCCCATCCTGATACCCAGCACATTTTCCCTGCTGGGAACTGTTCACCAAAATTAGGCAGACAAATTGGCTCTATGTGACCTGGTTTAAAAAATAAAAAGAGAAAATTGCTTTTAAAATTTAGCAAAATATTGTGACTCAGTAAAACTTTTGGCACGCAGTGAAGACTGGCAAAAGATTTGGCATGCAGTGAAATTTCTATGAACACTGCCCACTCCTCACATAAACAGCTTGGCAGCTCTGCAGGTCTTTTGTCTTATGGCCAGTTCCATAGGCTTGAATCAATACCTACCCCAGGCCTAATTAGTTTCAAGTACGAAGCAACAAAAGGAAGTGTTCATGCATCAATACATTGAAGAATGAGCAAACAAGAAATGCACCATGTATGCAGCTGACGGTTAGATCAGAGACCCCACAGCACACTGCCTGGGCAGAGAAATGGCTTCACCTAACCATGGCACAACTGCAGGGTGCCTTCTAACAGCTTTTGTGCAGTGGCACAAAAAGAGCCACATGTGCATGTCCCTGCTCTCTTCTGGGAGGGCAACGAGAAATCTTTTTTGCTTCCCACCAGTCGGCTTATGCCCTGGGGCACACAGTGCAGTGCAATGCAATCAGCGTTTGATGCTTGCAGGAACAAACTGACATGTAAAGTGAGCTGGGACTGAGCAAAGGGAGGGAAGATACAAGGTACTACTGGGTAATTCCTAGTGATTCAGCTCTGCACCGTGCAATGATCCCAGCTCAGGATACCAAGCACCCACTGTGGAGCCTCCAAGACCCCTGGCCTGCCCCGCAGTCTGCACAGGG